>JACXGJ010007441.1:0-30514 GCA_016801105.1 Esox niger | reverse complement strand
CTGCTCCACCTTAACCACTACCCCTCCCTCTATCACACAGGTCCATCCTGCTCCACCTTAACCACTATCCCTCTATCACACAGGTCCGTCCTGCTCCACCTTAACCACTACCCCTCTATCACACAGGTCCGTCCTGCTCCACCTTAACCACTACCCCTCCCTCTATCACACAGGTCCATCCTTCTCCACCTTAACCACTAGTCCTCTATCACACAGGTCCATCCTTCTCCACCTTAACCACTAGTCCTCTATCACACAGGTCCATCCTGCTCCACCTTAACCACTATCCCTCCCTCTATCACACAGGTCCATCCTGCTCCACATTAACCACTATCCCTCTATCACACAGGTCCATCCTGCTCCACCTTAACCACTACCCCTCCCTCTATCACACAGGTCCATTCTGCTCCACCTTAACCACTATCCCTCCAGTACACAGGTCCATTCTGCTCCACCTTAACCACTAGTCCTCCATCACACAGGTCCGTCCTGCTCCACCTCAACCACTATCCCTCCAGGACAGTATGGTGTTTGGAGCTCTGAGAGTTCCCCTTTGAGAGGGGAGTGAGACAGGACAGAGCGGTCTGAGGCGAGGCGTTGTACCGTAGGCCAGTGTGTGACAGCTGGGGCCTCTTATCAGAGCATCTGGCTTCTACCAGCCTGGCCCTCAGTGATGATGCGCCACCAGAGGAGCCTGTGTGTGACGCGTACACACTCCGCTCTCCACAGACGGCTGCACACACAAACACACAGAACGGAGATAGAAACCATCCAAAGGAGAGACTGACTACTCCTCCCTTCTGATGCACACACATACACACAAACAGACACACACAAACACACACACACACACACAACCACTAAAGTGGGCCAGAAGAAGACAGGCTAGCTCCAGTGAGGATATGTATGGGACTTGGGCCAGATGCCTGCAGACAAACCAGAGTCACCAGAGAGGCTCCTGGCAGGGAGAGGAGGGAGGGAGGGCTGCTCCCGTCACCAAACAGCATGCCTTTGATCCTTCTCACCCTCCCTCCCTCCTCTTCCTCCATATGTCCCACTCCTCCCTGTACAGCTGGAGCTCCCCCTTCCCTTTGTCCCCTTTCTTCTCTGTATTTTTGGACCTCCTATTTGTCTATGCCAGCTGTTTATCTGTTCGCATGTGTCTCTGTCCCTCTCCACTGTCCGGCTCTCTAACCTCCTGTCAAACAGCTGTGACCTCCTGTTCTCTGAGATAGCATCGGACGCATGGCCTGCATCTAGAGCAGTGCCGGGGAACTGCCCTGCTGAATGTCCATCAGTCGATGTTATCTGGTCACGAAGACGGACGTGTTGCCCTACAGTAGCGGTCATTCCTTGGCTTGAGAGATGACTCACCGTCCTGGCAGTCAGCTCCGGTGGATTGTCGTTGATGTCGGTCACTGAGATAAGGGCGGTGGCGGTGTTGGACAGGCCGAAGTTCAGGTTACCCTCCATGTCCGTGGCCTGGACGATGATGGTGTACTGGGACACTTTCTGGAAAGACACATTTACGTTAGCTCCATCTCAGAGACGGCAAAGGTAGCTCTGAACACACGGGCCAACTGACAAACAAACCAATCAATTACTGAAAGATCAACAAAATACTTTTACAATACAATTCCTAATATGGCAAAAAGAAAATCTGAGAAACAACTAAAATGAACTGTAAATGCTTTCCACAAGTATTCACAAGGTTGATGTAGTCATAGAGTCAAGTGAAGACTTGAGCGTGAGTGAAAGGATCATCCATTATGGCAGAAAAATCCCTACATCCAGTTCTCTGAGCAGCTCAGATCATCACTCATTGTAATGGAGTTGATGGCATTCTAAGATACGTTACTCTGTAGATATTACAAAGAGTGACTAGATGTTATTTACTTCCAGATCGATAGAGAGAATATCTACAGGCAGTTCTGTGGTATGTACCACCCGACAGAACATCCAATGATGTGAAACATGCATACTCATGTAGTCAGTAAAGACTCAAGACGCTGTAAAGACAGTTCTCTTTTTATCCGTCCCTCTTACACTTTCATGTGGGCGCTTATACAACCACACATGTATACGCACACAGCTACTGTCGGCAGTGCTAAGAGTCCAGTCTGTCAGTGCAGTGTGTCTTCTCCACCTCCTTCTCCCTCCCAAAATACGATAGAATATTGACATGTAAAGGTAGCTTCTGTAAAGTATACATCTGCAGTGGTCAGACCAATGGCAATGAGGCAATCGTGACAATAATAACAGTATCTCTCTCTTGTTCCTGTCTCTCCCTTGGTCTCTCTCTGTAAGCCTCTCAGAGCCACCAGTCCTCTGTGCTCTCATTAATCCATCTGGCTAAACCGCCCATTGTGGTGGTGTGTAGACTGGACGTCAAGGACAGGTCAGTCAGCTTGGAGCGAAGAGAAAAACCTCCACTCTACAGCCTGATTCTGTGGTCGGCTGGACGGGCCTCTTTCTTCAAGCCTCGCACCATTTAGTTGATCAGCCTCGCAATCTGCTACAACTGAGCCGGTTCTGCGCTGTTGACCCTGAGAGCGCGACCTCTAACAGTTTTGGGGTCAGGATCTGAATTGAAGACGCTGTGATGGAGGAGCCCATGGGGCTGGCCAATGAACCCTGACAGAGAAAGATCAATTCTCCTTCTCCATTTTTCTCCCTCTGCGCACTCCAGGAGCAGTATGTTTAACAGTCATGGCAGTTGATCCAGTGGGGCCTTTTAAAGCACCTAAACTCACCCGGGGTCATTTAAATTCCCACAGAGTCATTAGGACTCACTATACATGTTCATCTGAACTAGACCAGCTCCATTAAATGAAAACGCAGAATGGGCCCTTTATTAGTTCTAATAATATACCAATACCATTCTCAAAAAGCGCTGCAGCCAAACGCAGTAGTTCTAAATGAGCCCAACAGCAGGTGGCACTCTGACACAGTAAGGGGAATGGGACGTGAACCCTGTAAGGTGATGGATGTTAATTTCAGCAATCCAACCCAATTATTCGGAGGACAATTTTCCTATCGACGATTCTATTACTTCCGACATTTGAACCCTACTGTAACCCAGAACCTAACCCTAAACGTAACCCCTATCCTTATCTAAAGCTAACTTTTGACACCTAAACCCAACCCTAAACTTAACCCCCTAAACATGTCTAAAATGAACCCTTATCTAAAGTTAAAAAAGCAGTCTGCCTTGACACTTGGTCAAGTATGACTTGCTTTACTGTCCTGATGAGGAATTTTTATCCCCATATGGGATGGTACACACACAAACCCACACACGCCACACGCTGGTATCACAATATTTGTGATGATTTTAAAGTACACACACCTATGCCCTGTCCTATCCTCTCCCCCTGTCAGTGTGACTGCCCTAACAAGCAAGTAAAGAGTTCACTAATGGCTCCCAAAGATCTGCTGAACACAAGTCTCTCTGTTAGATTACAGAGTCCACCACAAAAAGGAAATAAGCCTTCTCACCAAGCAGAACAACAGCCATGCTTTTTCCCACAGGCCTAAGCTCTTGCACTTTAATGGGACAGGTTGAAAGGCATCTAGGGCCATAAGAACACCATTGCACTCGGAGGTAAAATGAGATCCTTTTCACAGGAACTGAATGAGGCAGGCAGTATATAACCCAGGAGTCTGCAGAAAGAGCAAACGGCTTCAGGCTATTAGATGCAATGGCCAGTACTCCACTGTTCAACTAAAATGGCAACATTAAAAGCTATAATGGTCGTCTACCGGTCACTGTTTGGAGCATGAGAGGAAGACTTTGTTTTCAGTTCTTTGGTAAAAGATCCAAATAGGGAAATAAGTTAACTGTCAGGAAAATGAAGTGCAACCTTTCTACTAGAAAAACATTGAAGAAGCATTTCACCCTGGGGGATCCTTGTTAGTTTGTATCTTAATTAAGAGATTTCCAGGTCAGTGCGAATTGTTTCACCTGCACAGTCATGTAAAAACGTTAGCACACAAATAGGTAGTGATTGATATGCAGATCCTGGTTTGGTCTGGTCTTAACCATATGGGTGTGTGGTAACACATCATGCCCAGATCAGATGACCTTCAGAAGCCCTCAGCTGAAAGATTATTGACGTCCATGAGTCTCAGAGGGATTACAAACCTATTTCCGAGCAATTTGAAGTACATCATTCCACTGTCCGAAAGATGTTTTTAGATGTCTTTAAGAACCCCAGGGTAACATTAAGGGATCTACAGGCCTCCTTTGCCACAATTAATGTTGATGTGCATGAGTCAACTGTCATAAAGAGACTGCCTATACAGAAATGTAATATATGGCAATATATACAGTGGGGAGAACAAGTATTTGATACACTGCTGATTTTGCAGGTTTTCCTACTTACAAAGCATTTTTTTACCATAGGTACATTTCAACTGTGAGAGACGGAATGTAAAACAAAAATCTAGAAATTCACATGGTATGTCATAAGTTTGGGGTTTGGACAGATAGGCAGAGGCAGAACGGCTGTATGAGTAGTACACCATGTCTTTAATGAAGTTCAAACGGAACAAACAAACAAACTTAAAGCAAACTTACAACTGGTTACCATGTCCAGGTGGTGGTTCATTCTGTCATAAGTTTGGGGTTTGGACAGATAGGCAGAGGCAGAACGGCTGTATGAGTAGTACACCATGTCTTTAATGAAGTTCAAAAGAAACAAACTTACAAACATAAATCAGACACTAGGACTGGGTAGTAGAGCCTACGGCTAACAAACCAAAATGAACCACACGACCGTGTGGAAACATTGAACATAAATAGGTTCCCCAATTGGAGGCAATAACGAACACCTGCCTCCAATTGGGGAAACCAAAGCCCATAGAGGTGGCTAGAGCCATCTCCTTTGGCCATGTCCTGACTATGGCCCCAGCCAGCGCAAAGATGGCTAGGGGCATAGCCAGGACATGACATGGTATGATTTTTAAATAATTTATTTGCATTTTATTGCATGACATAAGTATTTGATCAACTACCAACCAGTAAGAATTCCACCCCTCACAGACCTGTTTTTCTTTAGGAAGCCCTCCTGTTCTCCACTCATTACCTGTATTAACTGCAACTGTGAGAACTCGTTACCTGTATAAAAGACACCTGTCCACACACTCAATCAAACACACTCCAACCTCTCCCCAATGGCCAAGACAAGAGAGCTGTGTAAGGTCATCAGTGATAAAATTGTAGACCTGCACAAGGCTGGGATGGGCTACAGGACAATAGGCAAGCAGCTTGGGGAGAAGGCAACAACAGTTGGTGCAATTATTAGAAAATGGAAGAAGTTCAAGGTGACGGTCAATCTCCCTCGGTCTGGGGCTCCATGCAAGATCTCACCTCGTGGGGCATCAATGATCATGAGGAAGGTGAGGGATCAGTCCAGAACTACATGGCAGGACCTGGTCAATGACCTGAAGAGAGCTGGGACCACAGACTCAAAGAAAACCATTAGTAACACACTACGCCGTCAAGGATAAAAATGTCCAGATAAAAATGTCCAGGCCCATCTGAAGTTTGCCAATGACCATCTGGATGATCCAGAGGAGGAATGGGAGAAGGTCATGTGGTCTGATGAGACAAAAATAGAGTTTTTTAGTCTAAACTCCACTCGCCATGTTTGGAGGAAGAAGAATGATGAGTACAACCCCAAGAACACCATCCCAACCGTGAAGCATGGAGGTGGAAACATCATTCTTTGGGGATGCTTTTCTGCAAAGGGGACAGGATGACTGCACCGTATTGAGGGGAGGATGGATGGGACCCTGTATCGTGAGATCTTGGCCAACAATCTCCTTCCCTCAGTAAGAGCATTGAAGATGGGTCGTGTCTGGGTCTTCCAGCATGACAACAATCCGAAACACACAGCCAGGGAAACTAAGGAGTGGCTCTGTAAGAAGCATCTCAAGGTCCTGGAGTGGCATAGCCAGTCTCCAGACCTGAACCCAATAGAAAATCGTTGGAGGGAGCTGAAAGTCCGTATTGCCCAGCGACAGCCCCGAAACCTGAAGAATCTGGAGAAGGTCTGTATGGAGGACTGGGCCAAAATCCCTGCTGCAGTGTGTGCAAACCTGGTCAAGAACTACAGGAAACGTATGATCTCTGTAATTGCAAACAAAGGTTTCTGTACCAAATATTAAGTTCTGCTTTTCTGGTGTATCAAATACATATGTCATGCAATAAAATGCAAATTAATTATTTAAAAATAATATGTGATTTTCTGGATTTTTTTTTAGATTCCGTCTCTCACAGTTGAAGTGTACCTTTTGTAAAAATTACAGACCTCTACATGCTTTGTAAGTAGGACAACCTACAAAATCAGCAGTGTATCAAATACTTGTTCTCCCCACTGTATATGGAACTTAGTCTTACATGAACATATATGTTGTAAACATATATTTGGCTTGATCAACACATATGTACACATACAGCTCCGAACAAAATTAAGAGGCCACTGCACGTTTTTTTACACTTTCCAAAAATGTGTCGAAGAGGAAGGTTTTAAGGGAGGAACAGAAGCATTCAATATGCAGTGGTCTCTTAATTTTAACGCTTCTGTTCCTCACTAAAAACCTTCCTTTTCAACTCTTTTGGAAAGGAAAAGGTGCAGCGGTCTCTTAATATTTTCTGGAGCTCTATGTACATATATGTTGAAATATAGAAGAATTTGCCATTTTTATATATGTCAGATTGAAAGATGTAATTAAAATATTTGATAATGTATTTTAAAATATGTGTTAATATATGTTTAAGGCTTTAAGTTAAGTGTATGCTTATTATGTTTAGATAACAAAATACACAGGAAGCCACGTTCATTGCAACAGTAAATGACCAATGGGTTTACAGTACTGGAATGTGTATTGCAGATAGGGATATTTATAAAGCTGAGGTATGACAGGACATTTTTTAGAGATTGAGTTTGTAACACATCGTGTGTGAAGACCAAGTCTGCAATATCATCGACAATAGACTATCAAATACTGCAATATATAAATGAATTACTCTCTCCCTTGACGACCGGGTACGTGATCATCATTTCAACCACTATACAAAACGGCAGATTTCTAACAGCTATATATAAGATTTCCATATGAGTGTAAACTTGGGTCTATGTGGGAGATTAGGAAGGAAGCCAATGCTTTCAAAAAAAGACTGACGTCAGCCAGACTACACCTGGGTAAACATGAAAACTTTAGAAAGACTAAAGAAATGCAAATGTAGATGCTTTGCTGTTATTCTGTCTACTGAACATTGAGTAGAACAAACAACAGTGTCCTTTTTCTGGATGCCACTGTTTGATCCACCGAATGTTCAGATTTTTTGGAAAGTTGAGAAAGCAATTTTGTCAAAATGAAATTATCAACTGGAAAAAGTTCATTAACACATGTAAATTCTGGTGTTTTTGCGACTTGTTAAAGTAGCCTACTTAGAATTAATAAAATGTCGGTTCCTACAATACAGTTGCCTTTAAGCAAATGGTCGAACAGCATACATTTGACTGTCATAAGGAAATGATCATTGGAAAAAGTTATTTCCACATGAAAATGTGTGTTAATATAATTGTTTGTTGGCATGATAAATGTGCTGGTACTCTGTTATAGTTACATAGTGGGTACATCTGTGCACCTCTTTTTTGTGCTTGCTTGTAATTAGTACAACCAGGCACAAAACAACAGCAAAATAATGGCATGATCAATCAATCAATCACATTTATTTTATAAAGCCCTTTTTACATCAGCAGTTGTCACAAAGTGCTTTCACAAAACACCCGGCCTTATGATGAACATTGCTGTAAATAAGTTTCCATTTCGGTTTAAATATAACTTCTTGCATTTTATTTGATCAATATTTTGTTTGGGAGGTGGTTCTTGCTGGGCCTTGCTGTATTTTATGAACAAACTAATACAGACAAAGTGGATATTTTTCGATGCTACCGCAACATTTAAATCTGCTCATTGAAGATTGGGTCAAGTTGTATTTATGATACCACTGTATCATTGCCAACATTAGTAATTAGTACATTAATTAGCTGAGCTATGGGAATATGCCCTTTCATCAGAAAATTTACTAAATCTGAGCTGCATGTGTGTTTGTGCATTAGACAGTGGCAGAATGGAAATGTGAGGAAGGGAAAGAGAGCGTGATTG
Source organism: Esox niger (assembly GCA_016801105.1). Taxonomy (NCBI): domain Eukaryota; kingdom Metazoa; phylum Chordata; class Actinopteri; order Esociformes; family Esocidae; genus Esox; species Esox niger. The sequence goes on along the minus strand of JACXGJ010007441.1, from coordinate 22,336 downwards.
AGCACTGAACAAGTGCATTGTGTATTTGTTCTGTGGTTTGTGTTCCGGCCTGTCAGTCTGCTACTGACCACAGTGATTACCCTGTCACTTACAATCTCCCTCAAACAGCCACTGACTCACATTTAACCCAGAGACACTCCCTCCACCCCAGTGACTGCAGCTCTCAGAGCAAGATTGAGCACAAGAGCACCTGCTAAATATTCAGGTTGCCGTTTATCTTTTTGCCTGGAATCTTCTTCTGGAGATAGATATCAAGCCCCAAGGTAGAAATTATGTTATTGCTTCACTGTTGAGTACGGATTTTGCATTTCAGATTTGACCAGGGTTAGTGCTTGTACCTACTCTAAACTTTTACCCTAACATTTCTAGGCTTGGTCAGTACACCTTATATAGTGTCTCTCAGGACATTTATTGTCTCTCAGCACATGATTTTATTTTTTTAATACTGTCTTTACTGTTGTAGTTATTTACAGTATACTGGGTATCCGTCTATATATATATTTTTATTTTTATTTTTTAAACATTTAAATATGTGTACCTGATTTTTAAGTGAATACCATTGAACTTGTGAAACTAGTTAAAAAATAAAACAGAATGATTTTCATTTGATCTTTAAATTTTTTCACAATTGTCCCAATTATTTAATTACCCAGAATAGCTGGGCTTTGTCACGTCACTCGCATATTTGAAAATCATAACAGGAGGGAATGGATCTGTGAGGGAATGGATTTGGTGAGTCATTTGGTTTGACTTTCTAGTTAGCAAAGTAAGTGGCTGAAATAATAAGGGGTCATGGTATTAGCTTTCTGATAAAAAAGAAGTACAAATACAATTTTGAATCATGGAAGTTCTCTGTACAGCTTTCTCCCCACATTTACCATGATAAAGAACAGTTCCTGCATCTCCCTCACTGTTTCCCTGCTTGTGGACGCTACAGGCAGCTTCAGAATGCTACACACTGCCACAGAATGCTACAGAGAGCTTCAGAATGCTACACACTGCCACAGAATGCTACAGAGCGCTACAGAATGCTACACACTGCCACAGAATGCTACAGAGCGCTACAGAATGCTACACAAGGCTAGACACAGCTGCAGATTACTACACATCACTATACAACGCTACAGTTACAAACAGCTACTGAATACTATAGACCACTACAGACAGCAACAGAACAATACACACTGCTAGGGACAGAACGCTACAGACCATGGCACGTTTGTTGCACTATATTGACAATGCAGTTTGTTTTAGGCAATTTATCTAACTACTTCCCATGCTGACATTGACTTTGTTTTTACTGTGTAGATATGTATTATAGCGACATAGCCATGGAGGTAAGCATGAACCTAGTCGACCAGGGCCTGTCTAGAGAGACCATTTGCTTTGCATTTCGTTTACTCTAAAAAGAAGTGTCTTGGAGGTTTCTGTCAGGGTTCTTCAATGAGATGGTGTGGGAACCCTTATTCAAGGGAAAAATTTAAAGGCATATTTCAAATAACTAATTTTAATGGTTCCTCAAATTTCCTTTTGATGAAGAACCCCCTCAACGGTCAAATCCAAAGAGTTCTTCAGAAAACCGCCAGGGATTCCTCCAAAAGATCCTTTGAGAAGACTTGAATCAATACATTTCAATACCAAATGTCTCACGCTGCTTGCTAACTCATAATAACATAACAAAAATATCACAGCATATTTGACTTATTTCAGAACGTAAATGGTCAGAATGCGTGATCATGAGTGGATTGCCCCTTTAATCCCCTTGAAAATCTGGCTACTGGACACAGAAACCCTAAGCATCCAGAGTGCCCTGCCTGGCATTCCTGTCCCCATGGGGACAATCTCAAACACAGTGTCCAATCACTGCCCTAACCAGACAGAACAGAGCTGACACTCTCCAACCTGGACATGAGTCAGCAGCTCCGCCCAGCATCATGCCCTGCACTGAGCACAGCCAGGCCTGTGAGGCTGTGGGGGTTTAGGGGAATAGAAAGCAATGGCCATGTCACTGCCAGGCCCGGAGATCACTGAGACAGCCCAGCCCTGCTGTGAAACACAGTAGCCAAGGCCCCTCGACCCGGGACAGCACTCTGACACACAGCAGGCTGCAGTTAATTTTATATTACAACTACACACAGCTACACACCACTACAAACAGCCACACACAGTACCGGACACTACAAAATACTACACACAGCTATAGACAATCACAGACAGTTACACAAAGCTTCAGAACGCTTCAAAACACTACACATAGCTACAGACAGCCACAGAGAGTTACACACAGCTACAGACAGCTAGTCAACACTACAGAGAGCTATACACTGCCACACAAAGCTACAGACAGCAACAGATAGCTACACAAAGTGGCACACCACAACAGACCGCTACACACCGATGAAGACAGATACACACCGCTACAAACACGCTACACACCACAACAGACCCCTACACACCGATGAAGACAGATACACACCGCTACTGGCAGCTAAACACCGCTACAAACACGCTACACACCGCTACAGGCAGCTACACACCAATGAAGACAGATACACACCGCTACTGGCAGCTAAACACCGCTACAAACACGCTACACACCGCTACAGGCAGCTAAACACTGATAAAGACAGATACATACCGGTACAGGCAGCTAAACACCGATAAAGACAGATACATACCGGTACAGGCAGTTAAACACCGCTACAAATGAGCTACACACCGCTACAGAACACCACAGAACAAGCTACACACCGCTACAGAACACCACAGAACAAGCTACACACCGCTACAGAACATAATATCACCAGCGACAGAACAATCACAAGAGACTATGCAGAGTAGCTCTATTTCTCAGGATGATGAGAAGGGACCCAGACACAGCTTATCCTGCTTGTTAGTCCCTGCGCTCAAATGCGAGGTGGCACAAGGCCTTAGGAGAGGTGAGGTCAAGGTGTAGGGAGTGGGAGGGTAATTGGCATTCAGAAATAATCATGGCCGGGTGACAATGAGGTGCCCTTCCGGTTCAACCTCCTCTCCTCTACGTTGAAGAGGCTTGCTCACCCCTTAATTAACACATGAATATTCCAATTAGACACCAGTGCTACTGATGAAAAGGATTAGCTGCTACAGCGCTCCATGTGTGTGTGTGTGTGTCCCCGTGTGTTGGCTTGCAGAGGTGTGCCTCCCTACATGTGTTGATATTTGAGTGTGTCCGTGGAAGATCCCCCTCATGTGTCACTATTAGGAAGACGGCAGGACCGGGCTGCTGCTGTGTCTGGACCAATGAGGCTGCCTGCCTTCAGTTCAGCTGTGTCGGAGGCCAGAGAACAGAGGCCACGCCTTCATGAACAGATATTCCAGTGTCAGAATGATACAGTTCAACGTGTTCATGTACTGTACAGTGAGTGAAGAGCATGGACACAGAACCCGCGCTGGGTTTCTATTCTTGAATATTCACCACGAATCAGACATTAACCAAGAACCCTGGGAGCCAGCAGTCTTGTTTTCCATATAGGTCACAACAGTCTGGTTTCTAAAGGATGGAGATTTTTTAGAAAACCACAGAATATATACTATATGTGACAGTGACAGACTTATGTTGCCAGAGCTGAAAGGTTTAGACAAGCTTTTGTGCTTTTATGCCAGTATGAAAACCATCTGACTTAGCAACGATCAAATAATATCATAATGATACGGCATGTTATTTTGTGCTTTATGAAACTATATAGTGCGGCATCAAATGTTTAGTGTTGCCTTGAAAAAGAGTGTCAGGAGAATGGGTCTCGTCGTAATGAATGAAAGCAGCTAAATTCCCGCTGTTGCGTTGCTTCCTCCTGCAGCTTCGAGCTGAAAAGATATGCTGGGTTCTATTTTCTGCTACTGATGCTGGGCTCAGAGCCACAGAAACCTATTGTCATTGAGGGGAAACATGAAATAAATGGGTAAAATGTAGGCTATGGCAAAGTGTTTTATGAATGTTTTCGTGCAATTTAATTAAAAGCGTGCACTGAAGAATGACAATGTTTTCCTAGGTTTTGGTTAACCTCAATCATCTGTCACTGTAGGCTATATTTTTCTTTGTTAACCTAATGTAAAATGTCAAAGCATGTTGGTCTCTTGCCATATACTTTTGCTGTAAAGCATTTACATAAAAAAATATTTAAGCAGGTAAATATTTTTATTCACCTTTACTCACGCAGATTGGTTTACTCACCTTTAATCACGCAGGAAAAAGGAATAATACCACATTCAATCATTTTTTCTTCTAAAGTAGACCAAATTCATATTCAGCATTTGCAGGATACACACAACGTGTTACATTATTAAATCTAGTTGGTAATGTCATGAATGTAAAAACCGGAAAAAAATAAAATATCTCAAACAATGTATAGCCCAACTATGTGCAGTTATGTCAATTTCACACAAGGTCCACACTGGAATTTTCCAATTTTAGCAAAGAGCTGCACAGCTTTTAACCGTGAACGTTTTCTACGTCAAAAGCAAGTTGCAGGATAACAACAAGTCAATAGTGCATTTTGGTCAATCCTGGTATAGCCCATAGTCTATCTGTGCATGATGGCTACAAACCCAAGCACTCAATTAATGAAACCATTTCATGGATTCTCTTTCATTATTCATGTGAAATAAACATCTGATAAACCTATACAACATGCGGTATAGGGCTTGGCATATACAGCTCCGGAAAAAATTAAGAGACCACTGCACCTTTTCCTTTCCAAAAAAGTTGAAAAGGAAGGTTTTGAGTGAGGAACAGAAGAGTTAAAATTAAGAAACCACTGCAAATTGAACGCTTCTGTTCCTCACTCAAAACCTTCTTTTTCAACTTTTTTGGAAAGTAAAGAAAAAGGTGCTGTAACTTACAAGGTTTCTATTGGCAAGCAAAATGATCGGAAATCCACCACGACTGAAGTAGCTCTGACCAGACCAGACATAGTGTGGATGAGTACGAACAGGCATCCGATCTTTCACCGTATTAGCCTATGATACATCCTTGATTCAGCCCACCAAGCAACACCGGGCAGGGTCACACGGGGTCACAGTAACACCGTGGACTGCGGTTGGAAGGTGGGAGTATGTGCTCCCAGAGTAGGCAGGAGTGGGACATGAAGGTAATGGGCGGGGAGTGACCTCTCTGTGACCTCACTCATTAGAGATCTAAGAAGGTTCGGGGGAGGCGGAGCATACACCTGGGGGAGGGGGGTTGAGGATGAATCAGGTGAAATCTATTCCCATGACCCCATTCTATAGCCATTAGCAGTGAGGTTTGCAAAGTCTGGGTCAATTCCATTTCAACCCCTGTCCACTGAATTGGACATGAAAAGGCTCAACCCATGAATAATACAATTCAGTTCCTGAATAGACTTGAATATAGATAGGAATTAAGCCCAGTCCTGTCTGACTGTTTTCCTCATGCAGTTTAAGGTGCAGAGAGGGAGTGAGTACTGGTTTTCTGTAGCCAGTATTAAAGGCAGAAACGATTAGAAGTAATGCAGTGAAGTTGTAAGGTGTGTTGTGTCACCTCTGACACCAGGAGATACAGTGCACAGCAACATGTCCGCATACTGTAACCATGGAGATGTGCTGGAATAGGCTGACAAGGACCCAATCCAACAAGATGTCAATGCCCTCTCCTCCCCAGACACTTCCCGGTTGACGATGTGTGACCTTGTTGTGCTACTGACCTCCCTGTCCAGGCCGGCCGCCACGGTGACGATCTCTCCTGTTTCACTGTTAATGGTGAACATGTTGGGGATGGGCATGTGGGGCGTCTGGGACAGGATTCGATAGCGCACCATCCCGTTGGCCGTGGTGTCGTCGTCCGAGTCGTTGGCCGTCACCCGCATCACCGACGTGCCTGCCAGCAGAGACGACAACCGGGAGGCGACAGTTAGAGACGGACCCTTGAAGCACAGCAGAAACACCTCGTCCTGGCACAGGCATGGGGCACAGAGTTATCATGCCAACACTTAATTTGCCCCGTCGTCACACAACACACACACAACACACACACAACACACAGAGAGGGAGGGCTCCTGGAGGAAATAAGTCGACAACACAAACTGTGTGAAAAGCCCCCCACTCATTCCATTCCTATGCGTAGCTGGCTGGCTTGCTGGCAGGGTGAAGCTCCCTCCTACAGAGTCCATTTAGTAATGAGCAGCACTGGCTCTTCTGTCATCTCCACCATCCATTATTTCAGCCTTCAGCGCCACGGCTGCTGCCCTTAATGCTCTGATGCTCTCTGCCTATTTGTCTTTGAAACACGGGTAAACACGGCCATTTAAGGCTGACAGTGGGGGTGGCGTGTGTCTGACTACGTGTGTAGTGTTGGAGGGGATGTGGGTGGAGTGGATGAGGAGGTGGCGGTTGGGTGTGGCGTGTGTTTGACTATGTGTGTGTATGGAGGAAGGGATGAAGGGGGTGGGGTGGCGTGTGTCTGACTGCGTGTGTGTAGTGGAGGAAGGGCTGATGGGGGGCTGGTGTGGCGTGTGTCTGACTGTATGTGTGTATGGAGGAAGGGATGATGGGGGGCTGGTGTGGCGTGTGTTTGACTGTATGTGTGTAGTGGAGGAAGGGATGATGGGGGGCTGGTGTGGCGTGTGTTTGACTGTATGTGTGTAGTGGAGGAAGGGATGATGGGGGGCTGGTGTGGCGTGTGTCTGACTGTATGTGTGTAGTGGAGGAAGGGATGATGGGGGGATGGGGTGGCGTGTGTCTGACTGCGTGTGTGTAGTGGAGTAATGGATGATTGGGGGTGGGGTGGCGTGTGTCTGACTGTGTGTGTGTAGTGGAGGAAGGGATGATGGGGGGGTGGGATTGCATGTGTCTGACTGCGTGTGTGTAGTGGAGGAAGGGATGATGGGGGGGTGGGATTGCATGTGTCTGACTGCGTGTGAAGCGGAGGAGGGGATGATGGGTGGTGGGGTGGGAAGGGTGAAAGGGCCGTGTCCCCATCTTCCCCAGCAGAATTATTGATTTGTGAGAGCTTGTCAGCCCGGCTCACAAATGTGACCAGGCAATTAGGAGCACTCTGTGCCGGAGAAGGGAGAGATCACCTTGTTCCATTCCCCAGCTCAGGGTAAATGTCACTCTCCATCAGACGGCCATTTAAAGGCTGCTACTGCTGCTTCTGCTGCTGTATAAGGAGGAGGAGAGCTCAGCTCCTGTCAGCTTAGGGGTACAGAGAAGCCAACGCAGAGAGAGGCAGGGGAGCACACGCACGCTAGGGTTGTTGTAACAGATAAGGAGTTACAAACCAAGAGGAGAGGAGACAGCGAGAGACATACAGACAAACAGAGGTAGAGGAACAGATAAGCAAAGAGAGAGAGGAAAGAGAGAGTGAGATAGAGGAAGACAGAGGGCATGAGAAAAAACAGGAAGGAGGACAATTGGAATTGATGTAAGGTCAGTTTGGCTACAGATCAGGTTCTGAAATAGGAGCAAGGACAGTATGAAGTAGGACAGAATAGGAGAGAAAGACGTTGAATTTTAGCCAAGCAGTAGAGGAGACACACGGTGGGCCCTTACAACTACAGGTGTCAGTTCTATTGGCTTTCATAATTGGGCAGAGATGGCACCATCATTCCCGTGACAGCCTGCATCAACAGGATAATTGTAGCTGAGAATTCTATTTCAAACTTCATTAAGTTTCAAAGCAGGATGTGTCACTTTGCCCAAGGAAAGAAAAAAAGTAGAGAGAGGGAGATAGAAGGGAGTGAGAAGAAAAACAATTACCCTTATTCCGGAGCGGAGAGCATCAATATTTGAACAACCTTTCATTTCTAAGGGGGAAAAAAGCGATGTAGAGAATCATATGTCAACTCTGTCACCTTTAATTTCAATAAGAGGGATTCCTTAATAAGCTTAAATAGTTATCTTTGTCTAAGAGTGTGGCCATGCCTGAAAGGGTTAACCTCTGAGCCTGTTTAATTCCTCTTTAATTTGAAAACTAATTCCAAATCCTAATTGCTTTTTCCGCCAAAACCGCTGGAGCCGAACATTTCACTGGTGGCGGGCAAGGCGGACATGTTGGCCATTTGGTTACATGGGAGCGGGGGAGTGGAGGTCAATCCTGGGCTCAGTCTACCGTCTCACGGGGGTCAACACCTTCCTTCCAAACACACATGTAGACAGAGAGACTGGTGGAGATGGGAAAGATGGCATGGCAGGAAACAGACAGGGGTGGAAAGGGGAAGGTAGAGAGGACAAGAGGACAGCCTGGAGAGGCAACTAAAGACAGCGGCAAGAGGGAGAGAGACTAGGGGCAGAGGAGAGGAAAGAAGCGGAGGACAAAGACAGGAGGGTGAGCTGGGGACAATAACAGGCGTGGAGCAAGAGAGAGAGACAGAGAGAGAGAGAGAGGGAGAGAGAAAGCAAAAGAGAGGGGGAAAGTACAAGTGGGATTTGGGGAGCCATGTAGCCATTGTAGAGGGAGAGGGTGGGGAAGGGCAGGAGAAGTATGAGGCCGAGGAGGTTAGAAGGAGAGCGATGGGGGAGTCACTCTGTCTGAGTGTCTGGGGAAAGAGAGATAAAGGGGACACAAAGCACTTTGGCTACACAGAGCTGACTCTAATGGCCCCCCTGGCCCTCCCCGGGCTGTTAGCGCACCATGCCGTGGCTCCACCCAGCGCCATGGTCCATACACCACCCTGCCAGGCCCGGGAGGGACCAATAAAAACCAGCCGCCAGAAAATTACCTCCAAATCTTGCTGCATTCACACCTCAATGCATGGCCAGTCAGAACATTTTAACGACAATGTCTCTTTACATCTCTTCGCAACTTCCTATGCTGAGGGACTATTACAGAAGGATAGACCTCAGGGGGAAGAACTAGATTCTATATCTCTGGCATGAACACTCCCCAAGGTAACAAAATGTGTTTACAAGATCCATGCCTGGGTGTGTGTGTGTGTGTGAATCTAACAGAGCAGAGTTTGTAACCGAGCAGAGCACTCACCACTTGCCAGTGATCACCGTCTCCATCTCTTCCTGCTGAACGCCCTCCCCAGTCTGAGACTACATCTATTCAGTCTAAACTCTCCCGGAGTGGGTATCCTGTGAACTATCATCCAGGCAAATGTGCTCTCCTGCACACAGCTCAGAACAAGCAGTCGGTCACACACTCTGGGTCCATTACACTGATTGAAAAATCCCTGCGCTCCTCCAACCCTCCATCTCGCCTCTCCTGTGTATGAAGCTGGGTCTAATTAGCCCCCCAGGCCAGGAGGCACTAGGAACTCTCTTAAATCTTTCTCTGACTGTTAGAAAACTCTTCAGGACAGAAAGAGGCCTCCCCTCGTGATGACAAATTGAGTGTGTGAGAAAGCACTCAGCTGGATTTTTTGATCTTCCCGTGTCATTTCAAAGTGTCTCTCTAAAAGGGCCATAAAAAAGAACTACTTCCTGTCTGTCTGCCACAAGGCCAAGAAGAAAAGAAATTCAGCACAACACAGAGTAGATATATCAGTATGAGAGATGGTGGATGTACCAATATGGGATTGGATGAGAGATGAGAAATAGGGAATAGGATGAAAAATGATGGTATAGAATTAGACATTGGGTATAGCATGACAGAGATGGTATAGAATAAGACAGTTTATGTGATGAGAGATGAGAGAGAGAGGGCATATAGAACTAAAGGATGATAGATAGGATTTAGGATGAGACATAGAGTATAGGATGAAAGATAGGGTAAAGAATGTGCAATAGAGAATTTGAAATAGGGATTAGGGCGGTACTCTGATGGGGAATTCTGGAGTGCATAAGCATGTCCCAGACCATTTTGCCTTCATTAATCTCTCTGTGATATTTTATGCATGAGGAGAGAAGGGTGGTAGCCAAGAGTTTACCAATAGTGTTACCTATCAATTCACAATAATCAACCAATCACTTGTAATGCTCATGGGGTTAGTATCCGGCAACCTCCAAGTATATCTGGATGATGACATTTGGATGGATACACCACTGATCAGATCACATTTGGATGGATACACCACTGATCAGATTACATTTGGATGTATAAACCCCTGATCAGATAAAAAAAATCACCAGATGAATCCCAATTACAATTGGATTAGGTCAAACTGGATCACTCATTCTCTGTGTGATGTAATTGTGCGATTACTGACATACAAGACGATATAGCAGCTGAAAGCACAGCAGAAGATGTACTTCCTGCGAAGCTGAAAACTGAACATGTCAACATGCCAATGATGGTGAATTTCTACACTATCATCATGGAGTCCATCCTGACCTCCTCCATCACTGCCTGGTATGCTGCAGACACTACCAAAGACAAGGGCAGGCTGCAGCGCATCCTCAGCTCTACAGAGAGGGTTACTGGCTCCAATCCACCGTCTCTACACGACCTACACACCTCCAGGACACGGAGGCGAGCGGAAAAGATTGGGGCTGATCCCTCTCACCTTGGAAATGGACTATTCAGTGCTCACCCATCTGGCAGAAGGCTCAGGTCTATCAGGAAAAAAAAACGCCGCCACAGGAACATTTTCTTTCCTATAGATGTAGGCCTCATGAACATGCCCCAGGAACAAAACTGACATTAGCCCACTCCCAACAAACACACACAACACTCTACTGGACAAATCAATTACCCCTCCCCCCTTACATAAACAACCCTTGACTGGCTAAATCTTGCACTATACAGATACCTTTGTGTTATTTTCAATAATTTATAAATGCTCATTCTACTATTTTAATGCTCAGTCCATTGTTCTTATTTGTTTTCACTTCCCTTATTCCTTTTGTATTGTATTGATTGTTGCGCCAACGGCCAGAACAAATTCCTTGTTGGTTGTGAAACTTACTTGGCAATAAAACCCTCTCTGATTCTGAAGATACTAGCTACATGCTTGTGTCTGTGTCTCCTGATGGCCGTATGGCCATTGTGCTGGATGACAACTGTGTTATTTCAAGACCAGTTTCACTGATGGATTGATTTTATACGCAATGCTGCTTCTGGTAACGCTCTGCATGTCTGTCTCTTTCAATGTGTTTGTACAGATAGAAGATCAGCAGTATATGACATCAGCAAGGCTTTCATATCAACATAGAGCACAGGTCTCTCTATCAGAGCTGAAAACATCACCCTCTTCTCTGAGAAAAGAAACATACTGTCTCATGGAACGAAAATAATTAAGGGAAGACCATTTTCATTATCAATCTAAAGAGAGCAGTTTAAGGTTTGAAAAATAAGTTGGATCAAAACGGTGCAGAGCCACTTTGTGTCTTAAATGATCCAGAAAACTGTCCCACAGAACACACGCCTGTGATGAAAAACGTGCTCACTCTTATTTCCTTAAATAGCCAATTATGAATACATAGCTTAGCCAGATAACTCCAACTTACAATGAATCCAATTGAATTATTGAAGAATTAACAAAGAGAATAACATTTTATACAGTATGTGAGGGCACCAGTTTATCCTTAATATATAATAGAGTGACATTGTGTTTCAGAAAACAAACAACAAGCTACTAATAGCTATAAACTACAAGCTACTGATTTCTGTAAACTACAAGATACTAATGGCTGTAAACAACGAGCTATTGATTTCTGTAAACAACCAGCTACAAATGGCAATTAACTTCAAGATACTAATGGCGGTAAACTACTAGCTACTGATGGCTGTAAATTACAAGCTACTAATGGCTATTAATTACAAGCTAGTAATGGCTGTAAACTACTAGCTAATAATGGCTTTTAACTACCGATGGCTGTTACCTTCAAACTACTGATGGCTGTAAGCAACTGATGGTTGTAAACTACAAGCTACTGATGATGGCTGTTACCATTTCTGAATAATTAGTTAACAAGCTTTGTGACCTTCGTTATATTTTATTAACACAGTTTACAGTGTTGTAACCCCAAAACAAAAACATTGTTCTTGTGAATCCTAAATAACAACAGGTTTTTGTAAGTACCAGTCAGCTGAAAAGACAGACTTTTGACATCCGTTTGGTTCTCCTCACTGATTAGTAGTTTGGTCCAGAACAGACAACAGACTCACGCTCCACTGACAAGAGACCATTGTTGGGAAGTGCCTTGTGTTTTCTCTCCCTTTCTTTCCTTTTGCTTGTGTTGTTTAGAAATTCTCCTGAGATTAAACTTTTCAGTGGAACATTGTGTGAACAAAACATAGACAAACATCTGGTCTCAATGTCTGACGGGTAAAACAAGTGCTCCTCCAACCATGATATTGTCTTCTCTCTGTCTTTAAAATAATCATCCTTTTCTCACTCAAGAGTTCTGTGATATATTTAAAGGAACAGTACCCTGTTTATTTGTCTAGTGTATGTACCTGGCTTGGAACCTTCAGGCACAGAACCATTGTAGACCTGGTTCTGGAACTCTGGCCGGTTGTCATTCATGTCGATGACGTAGATGTACAGGTCTATGGGGTTCTCCACCTTGTTCCCATTCATGTCCACAGCATGGGCCCGCAGCTGCAAACAACACAGCAAAACAACATGAACATTGAAAGCGGGATTCATTCCATAATTACTAATGCAGAATGGATTAACAGGAAACAGAACAGGAGACATCTTGACACAACCATTGCAGCAGACATCATCCATACAACCTGGAAATCAATCATTGTAGATTTGTTTAGCAAGTGCATTTTTATAATTGAACACTTGCTCTGTGAATTGAATTCCGGCCATGCACATCACAGTTTCTAAACAAGTGTGATTCTGATTGCTGGTGGTGAGAGGTTTGATAATTGAAAGCTCAACAAGTGCAGCAATAATTCTAGTCTTATTTGTTTTGACAGAGAGTGCCTGTTTGAGTGCATTCGTTGATAGTTGTTCTTTGGGGATTGTGTTAATAGTTGTTGTGAGCGGTTTGTGTTGATAGCTGTAGTGTGGTGTTTGCGTAAATAGTGGTTGCGTGGGGTTTGTGTTGATAGTTATTGCGTGGGGCTTGTGTTGATAGTTGTTGTGTGGGGTTTGTGTTGATAGTTATTGCGTGGGGCTTGTGTTGATAGTTGTTGTGTGGGGTTTGTATTGATCGTTCTTGTGTGGGGATTGTGTTGATAGCTGTTGTATGGGGTTTGTGTTGATAATTTATTTGTGAGTTTTGTTTGATATGTGTTGTGTGTTAGTTTGAGAGATTTGTGTGGATTGCTGACAGGGATTTGTGTTAGTTTTTGTTTGGGGGTTGCAATGATTGTTTTTTGTGGGGCTTGTGTTCATAGTTGTTGTCTGAGGTTTGCGTTGATTGGTGTGTGGGATTTGTGCAGATGGCTGTTGTGCTACTCAACTCACACAGCCAGCACCAGAGAACACAGAGACTGTCTATTCTATTCGACACAACTCATGTGGATTCTAGCTTTTGTTCATCCAGGAAAAAAACACTGTCCTGGTTGGTTTGTGGAACAACACCACTGATTAGCCACACTGTCTTGAGATAAGCAGATAAGCAATTCCACAAAAGTCCCTGTTTCACAGCATGAAACGAGTGGCGTGTGGGGGAGTGAGGGGGGTGGGCAAGGATAGAGACGGGGGAGTGGGAGGAAGGAAGCGAATGTTAAAGGGAAGAGAGATGGAATGAGCATGCTGGTGTAATTCCAGTAATGAGACAGATACAGAGAGAAACACAAAGAAACAATGGGGGACCATAAGACAAAGGAATGAAAATGAATCAATACAGTGCTATGAGTTCATCTCCACCCGTGCTGCAACAGCCCGATGTCAGGATGTACTCATGTTAACTAAGTCTCCGAGCTCTGGAGACCGTTGTGTGGGAGAGACGCTTCGAGTGCCAAAGAACATCGTAATTGTCTCTCCCGAAATCTCTGGAAAAACATAAAACCAAAACATTTGCAAAGGGGACTCATGTTGGAGGTCGGCTTTCTCAGTCACCTCCACAGTTATGTGGGCAGTGGTTGTGTATTACTCTAAGCACAACAGTGATTAACAGAATCTCTCACTATTCACAGAAAGTGGAAGTGTTTTTTTGAATGTGCTAGAGGACTGAATGGCACACAGAGGCCTCTAGCTGCAGCTTCGACACCTGCCTTCTTGGAAAAATGACTCATCTTGCTTTTATGCCCATCCCTATAATGTGGAAAAACACACTCACACTCACATATTGACTGACTTCTGCTCTCTCACACACACACGCGTAGAAACACACACAAACACACACATCCACTCGCACACCCACCCACCGACGCAGACCATATAAATGTGCTCAAACCCTGTTGCTTCAGCCACTTAATATTCCCCCAGACGATGAATTTCCATAGGCCAGAGCACAACAAACAAACAAACAGAGAGAAACACCAACAAACAAGTCCAATCTGTTTTCTCAGCTGTGGGCTCTGCATGGTGAGAAGGGTGAGGCGGGTGGAGGGTGACGGAGCCAATGGAAATGGGATCTGAGGGGCCCCGAGGAGTGTGTGTGCAGTGTGTGAACAGTGTGTGAGGACTACTAATGTGTGTGCCTTTCTGGGCCGTCATTATCATGCTGGAGGGTGGGCCTGAAAAACACATAGATACAAGTTGAGCCGCGCTGCCACAGCAACTCACGGACGGTGTCTTTCCCATGCCTCCCGGGCATCATCCTCTTCATCAGAACACCAGTGGCACGCAAACACACTCGGAAACAAGCACAGCAGTGTTTCCCCTGCACCGCTCTACTGCAACCGGGGCACGGTCCTGCTGGATCTACACCGCCACGGCCAAACAATATTACATTTGGAGGGTGCGCTGTCCACAGAGCGTTCAGCTCTGCGTTATCGTCAAAATTGACTTTACAGACATAGCAAGTGTGACCATAGAGGGAATTACAGAGGAATAGTCAAAGCGTCATAATTCCCATGAAACCTGCGGGAAAACCTAAAAGTATCCCTTTTCCCATTGCACCATTCATTTATTCATTTTACTTAAAATATGGTCTGTGTTTCGATTAGTCTCACCACATCTCAGCATTTTGACAACTATGTAAATATTCTCAGGACAAGGTGACGTTGGTCAATATAATTGCATAAATTAACTATTAAATATTTTTGGGGTTCTAAATACAGGCAAAGATACTTGTCCAAGAGGAATGTACTTGTTAATAAAAACACTGACATTGTGTAAACCTACTTTAAAGATCTAAAATCAGTGTCCATTAAGGTTCTAAAACCAGGCTCCACTAAGGCTCTATCACCAGGCTCATTTAAGGCCCTAACACCAGGCTCGTTGAAGGCTCTAACACCAGGCTCCTTTAAGGCTCTACCACCAGGCTCCTTTAAGGCTCTACCACCAGGCTCCTTTTAGACCCTAACACCAGGGTTATTTAAGACTCTAACACCAGGCTCCTTTAAGACCCTAACACCAGGCCACTTTAAGGCTCTAACACCAGGCTCCTCTAAGGCTCTAACACCATGCTCATTTAAGACTACCACCAGGCTCCTTTCAATGCTAACACCAGGCTCATGTATGCCTCCTTTAGTGCTCTAACAGTTGACTTCTTTAAGGCTCTAATACCAGGCCATTTTAAGGCTCTAACACCAGGCTCATTTAAGGCTCTAACACCTACCACCAGGCTCCTTTCAATGCTAACACCAGGCTCATTTATGCCTCCTTTAGTGCTCTAACAGTTGACTTCTTTAAGGCTCTAATACCAGGCTCTTTAAAAGCTTGAAATTAGACTTCTCCCAGGTAATAAAATCAGACTCAGTTCAGTTCACTAGGTCTTAATGAGCAACAAATGACCCATCACTCACTGACCCTAACCATGGCTGGAGGTGCAGGATCACAAACATCTCTCAGTTCATAAAACCCCCAGACCAGTCATCTGCCATCACATTCTCCACAGGATGGCAGGCTCTGAAATAGAGACTGATACTGCAGGAGGACTGATAGACAGGACGTCATCTGGAACTAAAGAGACCAGCAGGAACACTGAGTGATGGATGACTCAGTCCCAAGGAGACAGAGAGTGGTCTGCCAACTGCGGGAAGGTCATTAGGCTCAACGGCAAGATCTTCAAAAGATGGTTGCTAATGTCTGTTGTATGGAGAACTACTCAGTTTAAGTGTTTTTAACACAGCCATTTCTGTTTTTGGGATGCAATACAAATGCTCAATTAGCTGTTCTACATGTGTAATATTATCCCAGTCGTATTTACAGTGGCACTGTTGTTAGCACGCCTGTGTGTGGAGTACCAGGCAGACATCTGCTGAGTGTGAAGCTGTCTAGGAGGGAATGTGCAGCTGCAGAGTTCATGGGGAGCATGCTCCAGTCCAATGGGGGTAAACAGGCAGCTGTAGACAAAGAGAGGGCCACCCCACGGTGTCATGTTTTCCCCCGAGTACAACACAAACACAACACCCACAAGAACGCCACGCTCATTAGCAGTGGAAGACAACACGCTTCCCTCCGAGCCACTGATGGAAAACGTCTATCTACTCCAATCGACGTCTAATCTTTCCGTCTTTCATTTCACACTCCTTACATAAGTGAGACAGGAATGTCTGCCAGAACCCAGACTGCCATGTAAAGCACACAAGAGGCCGTAGTCCCGATCAAATAATCCTCACTGTTTTCTCACCGTATCACTTTGGCTGAATGATGACAGATACCTTTCCCAGACAGACAGGTGGGCAGACAAGCAGATGTATGTGGGGACTCACGTGGTAAGAAGCCCTCTCCTCTCTGTCCAGAGGTCTGGTGACAAACATCTTGCCATGAACAGGATCGATGTTGTACACATCACTTGGAGGCTGGTCCGCTCCTGCGCCAGTGATGCTGTAGCGGATTCCTTTCTCTTGGTCTTGGTCTGAGCGGATCTATCGGAGGGAGGAATAATGACATGTATCATGACTCCAAACACAACTCAGAAAAGGGTAGCTTCACCATGTTGTTTTTGTGTCTGTTTTTTTTTTTTTTTTTTACTAATCAGGCTGCTTGGATTGAATTAGACACCCAGGGCACCAGGGTTGTCACAATGGAAAACTGTCGAGAGATTGGTTCACAGGGAGAACTATTAAATGTGTGATCCTAAAGAAGATGTACCACAATTGCTATGTCTGCTGTAATGAGGCTAACACTACGTTACTAAGAGTGGCCCTTGGAGAACCAAGTTCACAGAACGCTTTACAAAATGAGTTGGAGCTAAAGTGATGAGCGTGTACTAAAAGAGGTGTCTGGGGCTGATAATGCGTTGTGACAGCAGACTGGTACAGCAGGAGGTGAGATGGCATGTTACAGATTAGGCATACCATTTCATTTTCTTCTAAGTGGTAAAGTCTACACATTTTTCTTTACATTTTTAGGTGGGTATCCTTGTGTGTTGGTCTGTTTTTCAGTTTAGAGATTTTTTTTTTTCTCCGAGGGGATTGAACCATCGCCACGGTTACAAGTCGGAGGAGTAATCACACTGAAATGGGAAAAAAGAAATCCTCTCTCCCCCTCTTATTTTCCTGGTCTGTGGGGATGGAGATCATGCGTGAAAATGAAATTACTTCATTCGTCGTCCGGCAACTAGCTTTTGAATAAAACATTTCTCTGTTTGTACATGATACCCTTCTCTTAACTTTCCTACACATCCCTCCCACACTCACTCACAACCAGCCAGATCAATCTATTTTCCACAAGCAATCACTGACGTCCTTCCCATTTGCTCAATCAATTCAAACAGGAGACATTATGGCTAATTTAGTGTTGTGTGCAATACTTAATCTTTCTGAGATCAGGTGTGGGCAATAGGGCATTTTATCGCAGCCATATCAATCAAAGCGCTGAGGCAGCTCGGATGAGTGTGACTGACTGACTATAATCCCCATTATGTGATGATTACTCTTTTCATCTAATCAGACTTGTTTCATAAATGAGGGAAATAAGAAACTATGAAAAAGAGAATTAATAACTTGAGGTGAAGCTCCTGTCTGTTTTGGCTCCCTACCTGTTATGTAACAGAATACCTCAACAACCCATTCGTTCTATGTAAAGCTCTACTCGGGTTGAGACTCCACGCACATTTATGTTAGGGCTAGTGACAGTATAACGATGACTTAGTGACAACATCAACTGAAGAACTAAGGAGGGTACAATCTTAATGGGGATCCTAATGCAGTTCTAATTGGATACAAATAAAATCTAAATGGGGGTCCAAATACAATCCTAATGGGGGGTCCAAAAAAAATCCTAATGGGGGCTAAAATACAATCCCAACGAGGGTACGAATACAATCCTAATGGGGGTACAAATACAATCCTAATCCCTTCACCCACAAATCCATTTACACTGGCTGGATTTTCACAAATCCACCTGTGGGTTTAGATATGTAGAGTAATAATTATTACAACACGACTGCCTTAAAGAATAATTGCAGACTTACAGTTTCTTTGAAATAACATTATAAGGTGAGCAATATGTGGTAATTGACATCATAGGAAAATTGCAACATAAAAAAGCAATGGTAACATACAATAGTATTTGCCCTGTGTAAACGTGAGACTCCATAGATAACAATGTTTCTGTATGTACTGAAGTGTTTGACACTTAAGGGATTCAGTCTGTGAAATCTAGGTTGCCATGTGATAGATTCATATATAAAATTTAGACATGACATGGCCCTCAAGTATTGTAGTGATATTAGTCACAGCCTTACAGTATAGCTGCATCAGTGCGGACAAACAGTGACAGTGTGCCAGTGTCGCATAAAGGGCAGTGCCAATTGGCTCAGCACCAGATGGTTGGAATGTTAGACAGGGGTAACTTGCTTTAGCTAGCCCTTGTGGGAGGTCAGACATGCAATCTCAATTGTGGTTGTTGGCCAGATAATGCGGACTCCTTCAAACATAATGTAACGTAAAACTGACGGCTTGGTTAAATTGACACATATCCTGAACTCCTGGATGTTGCAGAGATGAGGCAGGGCCGTTATAGCAAATTGGACATGACAAAATTAGAAAGGAAGAACATTTTTATTAAAATGAACAACATTTCCACAAGCTTTGGTTCCACATTCACAGATCCCACAGCCTGGCATGCAGTGTGCTCTTTTCAATGGAACATCAAAGCCACCCTGTGTGTCGATGACATGTTGGTTTAATGGCTCCAAGAGAAAGGAAGCTTTCACATGTCATGCTGTCTCTGCTTCTAACTCCTTAGAATTCCACTTTAAGGCCACATGAGACCACATGTCACATTCTTAGAGTCTGTTAATGAACACTTCATATCGATACATTGAATAAATGAAGAGGCACCTGAGTCCTGGGAATCCCTCGAGTCGGCTCAATTGAGGTGTTTGACTGGAGTGCTAATGATGGTTTCTTTCTTGTTAGAAAATCCTAATAGGATTAAAAATAGATGGGATAGGCTAAAGCAGAGGTTCTCAAAGCTTTGGGGTCAGGGACTGACCTGTTAGTGATAATTTGTCCTTTGCCAATACAATCCATCTACCTGACAGGTGTGACATATCAAGAACCTGATTAAACAACATGATCATTTGACAGGTTCACCAAATAAGGCCACTCTAAAATATCGTCACACAACACAATGTCCCAGATGTTCTCAGGGAGTGTAGAAATGTCATGCAGATCGCTGGATTGTCCACCACAGCCGAGAATTTAATGTTCAGTACCACTGTCGTATTTGAGAATTTGTCTACAAAACTAATCGAATTCACTAGCCTGCATACAAAATGTAACCACATCAGCTCCGGGCCTCCACAAACCATTTCTTAATCTACGGGACTGTCTGAAAATGGCTACCTGGTAGGCTAACTGTGGGTTAGCACAATCAATGAATTTCTGCACAAACTGTCAGGGGGAGGGGACATCTGTGGCCGCCCCCTTGGTCTTCAACTGACTGAAGTGCAGAAATCTTATCTTCAGTGGCCACTTGCACTCTAAAGAAGTACTCACAGTTAAATCCTGGTTAGAGCTGTACTCAGTAGTATTTGAAACTATGAAGCTACTTTTAGTTTCATAGTCCTAAGATATCATTCTGTGTTACAGTCAGCCACAGGCTAATGTCATACAATAATGGGAACCGGAGATGTACATACTGTGATGTAATTCAATATTAGCATCACTGTTGCCTCTCCTCAGACTCTCACTTATGCTGTGGAAGTGCTACCTCAGACTAACTTTAGTACCGCTACTTTCATTTTAAAGGGCATTGTTCAGCAGTCACAAGTATTTGAACATTTGTTTACACAATAGATCATCTGTAGCCTTAGGTAGCTAAGAGAATATTCATGTTGAATGAGTCTCTTCCAGATTTTTACTACTTGACTTAACCAGGCCTGGGGTCAAAGAACTGGGAGAAGACAAGATGTCCACCTTAATCAGGCCTGGGGTCAAAGAACTGGGAGCAGACAAAGTGTCCACCTAAACCAGGCCTGGGGTCAAAGAACTGGGAGCAGACAAGATGTCCACCCTAATCAGGCCTGGGGTCAAAGTAATAGAAGCAGACAACATGATGGAGCTCATAAAAAAACTAAATAAAGGAGAAAGACGCCATACAATGAAGATATGCAGTCCAGCTTTCAACCAGATAAATGTGTGTGAGACATATAAAGGCTATCAATGTCAGTAGACCTCAGACTCCCATTTCTGTATGACATTAGCCTGTAGCCGACAGTAATGCCGAACCATCCCTTGGATGCATGCATCTCATAGTACTACATAATGGATTTCTGGCAGCAAAATGGCATTGGGAAAAACCCGACTCATCCAGGCCATTCGGAGAGTCCATCCATACCTGAACATTCCTTAATTGTCCAGCTCTGTTCGTGAGTTAGGGTGTTATTGAGTTCATTTCAGGTAAAAATAAGAAATAATTTAAAAGAAGAGTAAGAGATGATTAACTTCAACTAAACGTGAAAGTAATCCCTATCAATGCAGACATCAAATGTGCAGGGGCAATCAGAAACAGTTGAACCAATTAAATGGAGACTTGGACAGAATGAAAGATTCCACCAGTGAACTAATTAAAGACACAGCACAGATAAATTCATGGAAATGTATTCCATCAGATTCTGTCTGTTTTGGTGCCTCTCCCTTTCCCTGGAGAGTTAAATGGAATGCTAATTTCTCATCTGATTCACTGTATTTCCAATAATTTGCTCCTATGACCCCGCCACCACCTGGGTTGTCAGAATTCAAATAAATCACGCTGAAAGAACCACAAATGGGACACATATGTGTCAGGTATCCGTTCTATCCACTCTGGCAGAACCCATCTTTAAACCCTCTAGCACAGTAGTTCTAATACCTAGGCCCGCAGTGCTTCGGCAATGGGCTCCATGGTCAGATTAAAAAGTGTAACAAAAACATAAATGCACTCATATATCAACTATGAAGCTACTTGGTGTAGCATGATTGTTTCTGGTCGGTCCCTGGATTGGTGTGTTGGCGACCCAGTAGGACACACCCTGGTGTTATGGCATAAACCCCAACCTGGCCCCGTTTCCATCAGGAACACCTAAACTCCAGTTCAAGTGTATTTCACTCATGTCTTCACCTCATTCTAAAGCATTTGTGGCGTCCATCTAAAGTACATCTAGCCCCTGGCCAAGTGGGTGCAACACAATGAGCCTGCCTTTATTATATAAAGCGCTTAGGGTGTCAAGAAAAGTGCTAGATAATAAATGATTATTTATTGGGATTACGAGCCCGGTGGCTCATCAATCCTGACATGATGGTGCGTGGTCGTGTATTGCATTGGATAAAAGGGGGATTGAGGACAGACTGAGCCACAGACAGACAACGAGCTGCCAGCCACTCAGGAGACCGGAGATGGTAAAGCCTTCTGGGACCTTCGCTGTCACGCTACAGCCGTCACAACTGTCGCCCTTAATGAAGAGGTTTCTGTAAATCTCTGCATTGCTTTAATGGGAATTATATATATGTGACACTGCCATTTGTTATCCCTCTCTGTCTGGATAGCTAACGCTCTCGCGCTCCGCTTATTTTTTCTGCCCTCTGTCCCCATGTATGTGTCTTCTTTTCTTTATGACAAACACACGCAAACACACACACCAATGTTTGTACTTGTGAAATAAATATTTTTGTTGGCAATGACTACAGTTATCACACATTCCATGTGCCACCAACTCTTCCTCATCCTCCAAATGATATCATCATTCGTAACCTCTCAACATCCACATCACCTCATCATACATTTCACCTTAGCATCTATATCATCTCAACATCCACATCACCTCATCATACATTTCACCTTAGCATCTATATCATCTCAACATCCACATCACCTCATCATACATTTCACCTTAGCATCTATATCATCTCAACATCCACATCACCTCATCATACATTTCACCTTAGCATCTA
>JACXGJ010007440.1:8497-30587 GCA_016801105.1 Esox niger | reverse complement strand
GCATGAAGTCCAAGCCACCAAGGCATGAAGTCCAAGCCACCAAGGCATGAAGTCCAAGCCACCAAGGCATGAAGTCCAAGGGACTCTTGGTAGAACTCAAGCATATTAGTGTGTGTATGTACAGATCTGGGATAGGTTACATTAAAAACATTGCTATTGAATGTCCCAAGGGGCCCAGAGGGCTTCATCATTGTGAAATAGGAGAAGTTACCAAGACTCTTCCTTGAGCTGGTTGTCCTGCCAAACAAAGTAACCAAGCAAGACAAACCTTTTTTAGGAGTATGAACAAGAATTGCTTCCCAAAATAAATAGAGATGAACCAAATCACCAATCAAACCAAAAACTCTTATTTGGAACATTGGAACAAAGAAACGAAACAAACTAAGTTGCTGACAAATGCACTTTCTCCTGAAATTTGCCAAATACACAAATATTTGTGTTTTTGTAAAATTCTGTAATTTAATACCAATTGAAAATAATTATTCGACAGGGCCTACAGCAAGTATTTCTGCCAAATATTTCCACATTTGTCATACCTTTAGGAACGGTGAGTTATCACTGTTTGTAAATTCTATATGAGAGAATAGGAGTAGGAGGAGTGGACTGTGAGTTGAGTATATATGTTTTACCATGTAAGGGAATTAATGTATAATTACAGGGGAGTAGCTCATTCTGTAGGCCCATAAATCCAGCTTGTTGTTCCTAGATACTTTGAATGCCTAGTGTTTCATCCATTCTGTTAGGCTGTTATCTTTACTTCTTCCCATGCACGCAAAGATTTAAAGACCTTAATAGAACTTCGGACTCAAGACCAATAATTATAGAAAAACACAAAGATACAAACCTAAAATCTGAGACCGCTCCCAAAGGTGCTTTTGCAAAGTACTGAGTAAATGGTCTGACTGTCACGCCCCTGCCTCCGCGATCGCGGGGAAGCAGGCCCGCGCGCTCCTGAACAGTTCACACACCTGCTTCCCATCTCCTTAAGCACCTGTTCCCTCTCCGCAATCACGCACCTGTTCCCAATCGTGTCATCACCGCCTGTATATCTCGGTCCTCTGCCATTCTCTCCCGGCCGGATCATTGGTCGTATTTCACATGCGCTTCCCAGCAACCTTCGAGTCTTCTGTTTGTCTTGATCACCCGTGTACCGACTCGTTGCTTGTCCCCGATTACTCTGCTTGCTCCCCGCCTGTACTTCTGCCGCCAGCCTGTGTTTCGACCTTCCGCCCGTCCCTGACTACTCTGTCTGTTACCTACCTGTGCTTCTGCCGACCGCCCGTTTACCGAACTACCGCCTCTCCCCGACTACTCTGCCGGTCTCCGATCAGCTACTTCCCCGCTACCCTGCCAATCCGCGCCTGGGTCCCCACTCCCGACCGTGACATTACTGCTGTGTACATGATATATTTACATTTGGTATTTTCAATAAATGGCCACAAATGTCTACATTTATTTTTTCATTTTGACATAGATGCAAGCAGGTACAAATGTAGTCGATACAAAGGCATATCTGACAGTACCAGAGTTACCTTCTGACAACTGGGTGAGTGATTGGCTAAGAGGGCTACTTGCTTATACGACTTGCTTATATATTCGGGAATAAATGTACATTTGTCAGAAAGATTTGCTTGCCAACAACCAAAAACGCAGACTATGTTGCACTGACTCAGAAAAAAGAAGAGGCAGTTAATTGGATGAACTCAGACAGGTGGCCCAAACAACCTTCTCAGCAGATGCAACAGAAAGACATGCGCAACAGCTTAACAATGACGTCTACATCACTCAGACGAAGCCCGTGATACACAGATACGGTGGCCCAGAAGTGACAACCTACTAAAGCTTCACCATTGGGTTACAGCTATAATAGTGCAGCTGGTCTCAGAGCCAACCCCACATGTTGGTGTTCAGGCCAACACACATCAGTAGATTACTGATGACAGACTGTTGGATACTGTCTGTGGTAAGCCCTGGTAACACTTAGTTAACATTATGTAGTTGTACCATGTCAGACTATGCTATGCGTGGGCCCACCAGATAATTTCACCTGATATATTTGTCCTTATGACAAGCCTTTCTACATTGAAATTGTTTTCATTGGTCTGTGTTTTGTCAAGCGCACTGAGATTGCAGTGAAGAGTACTTAGTATTATGATTGGAACGAATGGAAGAAATATGGAACGAGCGACAGCTGTACAATGTTATTCTGTATGTTTTTTTGTTAGATTTTGGAACTGTATCTGACATCAGCCTGAAAATAGATGCATTTAATTAGAAACAACATTCATTCTAGGTTTTAACATACTCTTAATCATCTTTATTGCAATTGTTTTTAATCTTGGATGTGTTGTGTTGACAATGCTGCAATCACAAATGGAATGAGGATTGAGAAACGAACTGTAATATGATGTTATTATTTTACTATTTTATTATTTCCACAGCCTTCTAACGTTTAGAAGAAAGTGATAACTCCACCAGTCAGGATGAGTTCCATGACCTCTGACCCAAACCAGTCAGAGAACACCACCACCGTAATCCGACCCCCTTACTTCTACATCAGTGGATTCACAGGGATCCCCCACATGGAGTATTACTATGTCTTTCTTACTCTTGTATATATCATCTCTCTGGTTAGTCAATATATCAATGGTTTAGGTAGCCATGGTTCAGGTATCTGGCCACACAACCAGAGATTGTTAGTCTAGAAGATCAGTCAGAAATGACTAAAATTTTGTATACAAGCATGAAATATGGTATACTAAAAGTAATATAATTTAAGCAGGACATTTAATGCACCTGCCCAATTATAGTAGGGTGCTAGTAACTTAAGTGTTGTTACACTGATTCCCTATGCAAACATGGGTAATCAGACCTTCAGAAAAGCTGTTACGTGTTTAACCAAAGCACTCATAATTTGCTCCCAGTGTCAGTGTAAACAATAGATAATATCTTGCTGTCTGACCACTCCCTTAGTGTTTCAGGGGATGTGAGATATGTCAAAAAGACACAACGAATCATATACTGGTATTTTGCATGATGGCTTTTGTTTCTCTGGTCTAGGGGGGCAACACCTTTGTCATGGCTATCATCTGTGTGGACCACAGCCTCCACAGGTGAATGCTAAATCTTTAGCAAGGAATTTAACCTAACTCCAAACTCTAACTTGCTTGTCAGTCAGCAAAAGTACAAAATACATTTTTCAGCCCATTGACAAATAAAACCACTAGTAAGTTCAACATGCTGGTGTAGAGAGCTGGCCCAGGCTTTTAGTTGGCCTGAGGCAAGGTTTGGTTTCTTTCCAGATAGATGATGAAGTATAGATATTATCTTAATTTGCAGGCCCAAGTACATTGCAGTGTTCAATCTGGCCTTCACGGATATTTCTGAGAGCACGGCCTTGGTCCCCAAGCTCCTGGATATGTTCCTGTTCACCAGACAGCTCATTTCATACGACCAGTGCCTCTCAAATCTATTCTTCGCCTGCCTCTTCCTCACAATGCAGTCCTTCAACCTCACCATCCTCTCCTGTGACAGACTGGTGGCCATCTACCACCAACTCAGGTTTTAGATAATGAAATAATTTAATGAATTAAAACATATCTACATACATTGTCCTGAGTGCAAATTATAAAGGATTTTGTTAAATCTGAAACATAATCAAACAAGGCATTTGTGGATCTATTGCATTAGAATTTATAATAAAACAATACAATTATCACATTTAATCGCTTTTCTCCACTGTTTAGATACCACATGCTGATGACTCACAGATTCATGTTTCTGCTGACGGTTTCTGCCTGGGTGTTGAATTTGTTGTTGGTTCTGATCTCTGTGGGCCTCATCACACGCCTCTCTTTCTGCAGGTAGGTATCATAGCGTCCCACCATGAAGAGAAATGTTATATGTTTGAATCCTGGTATGTTGCTTGGACAAGAAATTAGCAGAAATCAAATGCATTTTCCTTGTAATACGGATGATAAATATGTCCTGTATTGCAGGTCTGTGGTGATCAACAGCTACTTCTGTGACCACGGCCCCCTGTTCCGCCTGGCGGCCCCCTGTTCTGATGTGCTTCCTAACGTAATAATTTCATACCTCAACCCCTGTTTAGTCCTCTATATCCCCATGATCTTCATCATAGCATCTTACATCTGTATCCTCCACGCCCTCTTCACCATCACACTTCCCCAGGACAGGTGGGAAGGAATATTAACCTGAGATATATATTTAAAGATCTAAATAGATCTCAGAAACATGTTGATGGTGATTAGCTTTTTTGGAGGGACATATGTCAGGAAGAATTCATAATTTGATTTATCTAATTGAATTTATTACCAGTTACCACTCTCTCTCTGGCCACTCGCCTATATTTACACCTCTCTTTCTCTCTCTTCCTCAGACACAGGGCCATAAAGACGTGCACCTCACACTTCATACTTGTCGCTATATTTTACCTGCCCATTCTTTTTACATATATTTTCTCCTCCATAATACCGACCAACATGAGGATCATCAACATCTCTCTGTCCTCTTTGCTTCCACCAATGCTCAACCTAATCATATATGTTCTTAAGACCAAAGAGTTCCAACTATCGGCCAAGAAGCAGCTTAGAAGAGCAGCCCCGAGAGCAGTGGGTCCAGTCAAATAAAATTATAAAAATGTCTGTATGTTAGTATTGCTTTATTTAATTTCGCATTTTGATATAATACTGTTTGTAAGTTATAGTGTATCTGCTAATGAGAATGATAGAGGCTTGACTTGATTGAAAGGGAATACATATTATTTTGTTTATATACCTTTAAAGACATTAAAACTATATAATAACCAAACCCGAAGTAAACCCCTAATAAAACTCTTTTAAGTTTTTTTCAAACATTAACTTAGAAGGTTTACTGCAGATGTGTTTGGATCATTTGTATGTGAAATGATGCTATTAAGTACAGTACAAATCTTACAATTGACCATTTAAGTGCATGGGTTAAATTGCCCAAAGTCAGTATGGATGTTCACATTTTCATAAAAAAATGCTTTTAGAGGTTTAAAACAGTTATTTTGTCTTCATTAGCAACATAGTCATAATTTTTTGTTATTTAGATAATGTGATTGGAGTGAATATTGTTTACTGACAAACTAAAAAAAAAACACAGATACTGTATGAGGTAGCATTGGATTGATTATAATCCATACAAGCCTATCATCAGGCTAGCATGATTTGATTTGGTCATATGTCATGTTATATATCATTATATGCCTGTTGCTGGTATGTTTGTGTTAAACGCACCCTTTTTCTATAACTTCAGCAGAATCTTGCGAATCAGGTGATATAATCCATTAAGTTAAATAAATCAACAGAATACATAATTTGCAAAGTCAGTAAATATCAAATTGTTTGATGGTATACACACAATGAAAAGGGAGAGCCCAGGGAACATGTACCTGGGTAAGCATTGAATGCTGTAGGAAAGCAGACATGTTACTTTCCCTAACAATAAAATAAAAATGAATACCTTTTTTCCATCTTTTGGATACAAAGTAAGCAAAGCAATAAACAAACCTTTTTTCCTTTTAAACATTTTAGGTAGAACTTCCGGAACCGGCTTTTATGCACATAACACTAAAGATACAATCATTGTCCAATTGGAAAAAATAATGTAATCATTGTCCAATATTTTGGAGGTTAAGCGACACAGGTCCTACAACTCCATATCAAAACACAAGATGATGTATGCAAAATTCATTTTAAAACAATTGCATATGCTAATTTCTCAATCTCAGAATGTAATGCTGTGCACATATATTGATAATGTGAAGTATCAAAAAACATGTGTGTCAGTGTGGTTGTGTGTACACTGCAGTGCTTCCCAATCCTGGTCCCTGGGACCCAATGGGGTGAAGGTTTTTGTTTTTGCCCTAGCAAAAGAAATTTGTAAAAAACACACACACAATGTATCAAACACACAACCATTCAAAGTTTGGGGTCAGTTGTCCTTGTTTTTGAAAGAAATACACATTTTTTGTCCATTGACATAGTAATAAAATATTACATCAATTTGATCAGAAATACAATGCAGACATTCTCAACCATCCGTCATGTGTTTCAATGGCGCATTTTTCATTCTTATCCAAGTTTATCATTGTAAAAGGTCAATAAATCATTAGCAATCTCTTTTGCGATTATGTTTTCACTCCTGAAAACTCTTGTATTGTTTTAAGAAGAAATAAAACTGGCCTTCTTTAGACCTGATCAATATCTTGGCGTTTGAGATGTGTAAGGCCACACTGTAATGCATAAACAGGGAGTACAGCAGTGGAGCGTGTACGCAGCCCTGGGGGGCTACAATGCTCACGGTCAATGTAGAGGAGGAGCCCATTCTCACCACCTGGGGTCTGCTTGTCAGGAAGTCCCAGGTCCAGTTGAAAAGGGAAGTGTTAAATCCCAGGGTCCTGAGCTTGGGAACAAGCAGTTTTGGGTTTGATTACAGGCTCAAAATTACCAGAGACAAAGGACTTTCTTCAGAACATTGTCTGTCATTTATTATGCTCAGAAATTAAGGCAATTCAGTGTGATAAATTGTCAAGAAACTGAAGCTGTTGTACAACAATTTGTACTATTCCCGTCATAGAACAGCAATAGAAAGAGGAGCGGAAGGCCCTGGTGTAAAACTGAGCAAGGGGACAACTATGTTAGTGTCTAGTTTGAGAAACAGACGCCTCACAGGTCCTTAACTGGCAGAGTCGTGAAACATTACCTGCAAAATAGCTGTTTCAATGTCAACTCCGGGAGGCTCATCTTGTAGGCAGAGTTGCAAAGAAAAGCCATATTTCAGACTGTACATAAAACCAAAAGATTAAGATGTACAAAATAACACAGACATTGAACAGAGGAAGAGCTCCGTTCTCTGTAAAGGCACCATTAATGCTGAACAATATATACAGGCTTGGGAGCAACATGCTGCCTTCCCTTTTTCAGGAAAGGCCTTGTTCATTTCAGCAAGAAAATTATGATTTGGTCTGATGAGATTAAACTATCATCCTCGAATGCCAATCCTATGTAAACACAAGGTAAAGCTCATTATCTGGCTAAAACCATCTGTACAATGATGCATGGACATTCTGTATGCACAGGACAAGTCAGTGAATATGCTTGAGTGGCCAAGCCAAAGCCCAGCATTTAACACTATTTAACATGTTTGGAGAGATCTGACAATCATCAAGCTATCTTCACTGCCAGAGGCACTTCTATAAACTGTTGAATGGAGTCTGAATTAGGGCTGTCACAATATCAGATTTCACTACAGGATTATCATGGGCAAAATAATTCATTATAACAATAACAATATTGCTCTAAATCTTTTAGGGTAGGTAATGTACTATGTGCCATTTCAGTCACTGAGCAGGTGGTCTTGCCAAGAGAGACTTACATTTTGTGCATTCATAGAAAAGTCTAACACTTTTATTAAAAAAATCCCAACATTTGATTAAAGTAGACTGAGAAAATGTAGAAAGGAATGTGCAAACTCACTGAAGAGCAACAAACAAATTCCCAAACAATGTTTAGGTTATGTGTGTCCTACAAAAACAATGGTAACCCAGAGGGAAAATCCTATTTGATTCCTTATTAGTTAGCAAGTATAAAACTGGAGGTGGTGTCAGGGCACCACAGTAGGTCTTCAGTCCAACTCACAACATCAGACTGCTGAAGATATACTTTTGGATACAGTGGTAAGACCAGGTAAGTCTTAATTTAGTATGTATTTGTGCAGACATAATGTTGTATTTAGGCAAACCAAATAAGAGCTAACTGAATATGTTTAAATGTTCTCATTTAGTTTGTTTATACTTTTGGATTGCATTTAATGTTTTGATTTTTTGATTTGAACTAATGTGAGAAAAATTTAACCAGACTCAACTTTACGTTGTTATTGCTTTGCATATTCTTTAGATTTTAGAGTTGAACTAAAGTTAGCCTAAAACTAATGCATTTCATATTAAAGATTATTTTCACAAAAAATGCCTTATATTTTAATTGTTAACGTTTTGGACAGTTAGCAGAACTCGTAATTTTTTTATTGATAATGCAGGCATTAACACAAAGTTTAAGTCACAATGCATCTTTTCATATTTTATTACCAGCCAGAGGGATCTGCTAACACCACTCAGTATGAACTCCCTGACCTCTGACTATACCAGGACAGAGAACACCACCATCATCCGACCCCCTTACTTCTACATCAGTGGTTTCACAGGCATCCCCAACATGGAGTACTACTATGTCTTCCTCTGTTTTGTATACATCATCTCTTTGGTTAGTCGATATAGCTGTTTCAGGTAGTTAGAACTGGATGTGGCTGGCTTCAGAAACCCAACTTGGTCATGTAGATAAGTCAGAAACATTAATAATTATGCCTAAAAACATGAACATTTTTACTATAAAATGAAATGCTGTTAGCTTTATTCAGCCAAGCACTAAATCAAAGCACTCCTAATTTGACCAGTGTTGTCCATGTTTAAACTCGTACCATGAACACACTTAGGGTGCATCTAACCCTATTTTGGTTGATGGGTTTTATTTTTCTGGTCCAGGTCGGCAACAGCTTTGTCATGGTTGTCATCTACATGGATGACTCCCTCCACAGGTAGGTTATGATGACACATAACCTGCATCCTACAGCTTCCAGTCTGTCTGAAGCAGAGTATGTGAGAAATCTCGGGGGTTTGGAACTGAAAGAACACACAGCAAAATACACATTTCCATTTAGACAATAAAGGTTGTTTTCCGCTTATGAATTTAAATCATGAATTGGTCCTGCAGGCTGGTGTACACAGTTGGCCCAAGCTTTTAGTGGGGCCTAAAGTTTCTTTTCAAAGCAGGCAAATTATGTAAACATGTTATCTTTCTTTACAGCCCAAAGTACATTGCTGTGTTCAACCTGGCCTTCACGGACGTGTGTGAGAGCACTGCCTTGGTCCCCAAGCTCCTGGATATGTTCCTCTTCAGCAGACAGTGGATCTCCTATGACCAATGCCTCTCCAACCTATTCTTCGTCTTTGTCTTCCTCACCATGCAGTCCTTCAACCTCACCATCCTCTCCTATGACAGACTGGTGGCCATCTGCTGCCCACTCAGGTCTCAGATAAAAAAATCACTGAATGATTTGAAACATGTCTAGGAAATTGCCCCTTGTGTGATTAATAAATTATTTTGACCAATGAAAATCACAACTGGACAATACACTTGTGGTAACTTTGAAGATTATTTCATTCATTGCATATTTCCTATGTCCAGGTACCACGTGCTGGTGACTCACAGGTCCATGTATTATCTGATAGGCGCTGCCTGGGTTATGGCCTTGTTGATGGTTCTGATCTCTGTGGGCCTCATGACACGCCTCTCCTTCTGTAGGTAGGCAGTCCGGCATGTCAAGCTGAAGCCGATATGTCACAGGTTTAAATCCTGGAGGGTTTGATAAGACGAAGAATAAGCAGAAGACAAATGTATATTTCTTGCAATATGGACAGTAACAATCTTGTGTTTTGTAGGTCTCTGGTGATCAACAGCTACTTCTGTGACCACGGCCCCATGTACCGCCTGGCGGCCCCCTGTTCTGATGTGCTCCCAAACATTGTGATGGCATACCTCAACCCGTGTATAGTCCTCTATATCCCCATGATCTTCATCATAGCATCTTACGTCTGCATAACCCACGCCCTCTTCACCATCACACTTCCCAAGGACAGGTGAGAAGGAATAATAATCTGAGCTGCAGTACATAGTAACTGTATACACCAGTGTGTTTATTGATGTAGGAAGCATTTTTGGTTGCTTAATGATATGCATTCTCAGAAACATGTGGTTACAGTGATTACGTTCTTAAAGGTATACATGTTAGGGTTAGCATTAGTGATACTGCCATTGAACCTATTGGTTTTATTATCAATATATAACTGACATTTTGACCTTCTGTCTCTCTGCCTGCTCCACCATTTTCATTTCACTCTATATTTCTCTCTTTTTTAGGTACAGGGCCATAAAGACGTGCACCTCACACCTGATATTAGTGGCCATATTCTACCTGCCCATTAATGTCACCTACCTTCTATTCTCCTTCATGCCGACTAACATGAGGATCATCAACCTCTCCCTGACCTCTGTGCTGCCTCCCATGCTGAACCCCATCATATACGTTCTGAAGACGGAGGAGTTCAAGGAATCGGCCAAGAAGCTGATCAGAAGAGCAGCTCAGAGAGCTGTGAGACCGTTCCAAAAAACATAATCTATGAAGAGTGTTTTTGAATTAACATGATTTGTTACATTTGTGGTTATTATACTATTGCCATCTCAATTTGACTTATCTTTTGATTTACACTGGGGAGGACAAGAATTTGATACACTGCTGATTTTGCAGGTTTTCCTACTTACAAAGCATGTATAGGTCTATAACTTTTACCATAGTTACACTACAACTGTGAGAGACGGAATCTAATGATTTTTTAATAATTTATTTGCATTTTATTGCATGACGTAAGTATTTGATCACCTACCAACCAGCAAAAATTTCGCATCTCACAGACCTGTTAGTTTTTCTTTAAAAAGCCCTCCTGTTCTGGGATGTGTAAGGCCATACAGTCATGCATGAACAGGGAGTACAGCAGTGGAGCGTGTACGCAGCCCTGGGGGGCTACAATGCTCACGGTCAATGTAGAGGAGGAGCCCATTCTCACCACCTGGGGTCTGCTTGTCAGGAAGTCCCAGGTCCAGTTGAAAAGGGAAGTGTTAAATCCCAGGGTCCTGAGCTTGGGAACAAGCAGTTTTGGGTTTGATTACAGGCTCAAAATTACCAGAGACAAAGGACTTTCTTCAGAACATTGTCTGTCATTTATTATGCTCAGAAATTAAGGCAATTCAGTGTGATAAATTGTCAAGAAATTGAAGCTGTTGTACAACAATTTGTACTACTCCCTTCATAGAACAGCAATAGAAAGAGGAGCGGAAGGCCCTGGTGTAAAACTGAGCAAGGGGACAACTATGTTAGTGTCTAGTTTGAGAAACAGACGCCTCACAGGTCCTTAACTGGCAGAGTCGTGAAACATTACCTGCAAAATAGCTGTTTCAATGTCAACTCCGGGAGGCTCATCTTGTAGGCAGAGTTGCAAAGAAAAGCCATATTTCAGACTGTACATAAAACCAAAAGATTAAGATGTACAAAATAACACAGACATTGAACAGAGGAAGAGCTCCGTTCTCTGTAAAGGCACCATTAATGCTGAACAATATATACAGGCTTGGGAGCAACATGCTGCCTTCCCTTTTTCAGGAAAGGCCTTGTTCATTTCAGCAAGAAAATTATGATTTGGTCTGATGAGATTAAACTATCATCCTCGAATGCCAATCCTATGTACATTTGGTAAACACAAGGTAAAGCTCATTATCTGGCTAAAACCATCTGTACAATGATGCATGGACATTCTGTATGCACAGGACAAGTCAGTGAATATGCTTGAGTGGCCAAGCCAAAGCCCAGCATTTAACACTATTTAACATGTTTGGAGAGATCTGACAATCATCAAGCTATCTTCACTGCCAGAGGCACTTCTATAAACTGTTGAATGGAGTCTGAATTAGGGCTGTCACAATATCAGATTTCACTACAGGATTATCATGGGCAAAATAATTAATGATAACAATGTTATCACGGTGTCTATAGAAATCTTTATGTTCAAAAATGAATAATGCAATCCGTCAAATTCAACTTCAGCTTTGCTTATTGTGTGTTATGTCTCTTTTTGGCAAGTTAATTACTGTCAAAATATGAGTTTAGGGAGGTGGAGAGAAAGTCTGTAACTATAACTGTACTTATTATAAAAATGTAAGCATACAAAATTAATGGATAGTGAGAAGGCAATCAGATGATCCGAAAGATTATCCAAGGGGCCTAAACCAAGAGTTTTTGGAAAACGACATCATTTTATCTGAGGGAATAGGCTACAAAAAGTACGTTGTGTGTTTTTGGGGATCTCTCCTGGGGGATTAAGCACATATTGTATATTGTTTGTCTAAAGGTGACATGAATAAGCTAAAAAAATAGTTTTTATAAAAAATAGATTATTTTAAAAATACAGTCAGTAATTTTCGCCTAGAAAATACAATATTATCATATGTGTATTAATAACATGCTATATATATTTTATTAAAAGGTGTCTTTGTCACGCCTCCGCCCCCCCGAGCGCGCGGAGGCGATGGTTAATGCTCGCATGCCACATCTCATACTCTACAAACTCTCGTCCTGACTCCCTGTGTACCGACCGTTCGCCCGTTCCCGACTATTCTGTCTGCGCCATGCCTGTACCTCTGCTCTCTGCCCAAGTTCTGATCGCCTGTCTATCCCTGATTACTCTTCCTGCTCCCTGACTGTACCGTTACCGACCGATCATTTTATGACCACTTGCCCATCCCCGACTACTCTGTCTGCTGCCTGCCTGTGCCTCCGTTACAGGTACAAGAGACGTCTGACTGCTCGCTCTCAACTGCGCTGTCTGTCACTTCCCTGCCCCTCCCTAGTCCGCGTTTGGATCCTTACCTGCGGTCGTGACAGTCTTTTAGACAGGTTATGTGTTCATACAGTTGCAGTTAAAACAGGTTATGAGTGGAGAACAATAGGGCTTCTTAAAGAAAAACTAACAGGTCTGTGAGAGACGGAATTCTTACTGGTTGGTAGGTGATCAAATACTTATGTCATGCTATAAAATGCAAATAAATTATTTAAAAATCATACAATTGGATTATCTGGATTTTTGTTTTAGATTCCGTCTCTCACAGTTTACGTGTACCTATGGTAAAAAATTGAGACCTCTACATGCTTTGTAAGTAGGAAAACCTGCATAATCAGCAGTGTATCAAATACTTGTTCTCCCCACTGTACATTTGGACACCCCTAGTCTGAATACTTATGAGTCTGAACACCTACTGTATGTGCACGAGATATTGCAGCTAAATCTTTTCAGTTAAATATTGTCGGTTACTATAAAAATCTGCCATGATTTCAGTCTTTACATAAACAATACGTAGACTTTCGATGGGTCTGTAGACTATTGACATCAACTGTATAACTTTTAATTCCTGACATTTTTTAATCATACTGTCTGCCACACCGTTCCAGGGTGAAATCTGGGGTTGCTCTAAATTATTAAGGGTAGTTAATGTACTCTGTGCCATTTCAGTCACTGAGCAGGTGGTCTTGCCAAGAGAGACTTACATTTTGTGCATTCATAAAAGAAGTCTAACACTTTTATTTAAAAAAATCCCAACATTTGATTAAAGTAGACTGAGAAAATGTAGAAAGGAATGTGCGAACTCACTGAAGAGCAACAAAGAAATTCCCAAACAATGCTTAGGTTATGTGTGTCGTGCAAAAACAATGGTAACCCAGAGGGAAAATCCTATTCGATTCCTTATTAGTTAGCAAGTATAATACTGGAGGTGGTGTCAGGGCAGCACAGTAGATCTTCAGTCCAACACACATCATCAGACTACTGAAGATCGACTTTTGGATATAGTGGTAAGACCAGGTAAGACTTAATTTAGTATCCATTTGTGTAGACATAATGTTCTATTTAGGCTCACCAGATAAGAGCTAACTGAATATATTTTTGGATTGCATTTAATGTTATGATTTGAACTAATGCAAGAAACATGTAACCATACTCAACTTTACATTGTTATTGCTTTGCATATTTTTTTTAAATTTTAGAGCTGAACTAAAGTTAGACTAAAAACAAATGCATTTCATATAAAAGATTGTTTTCAGTAAAAAAAGTCTTATATTTTAATTGTTAACGTTTTGGCCAGTTAGCAGAACTTGTAATTTTTTTATTGATAATGCAGTCATTAACACAAAGTTTAAATAACAATGCATCTTTTCATATCTTATTACCAGCCAGAGGGATCTGCTAACACCACTCAGTATGAACTCCCTGACCTCTGACTATACCAGCACAGAGAACACCACCATCATCCGACCCCCTTTCTTCTACATCAGTGGTTTCACAGGCATCCCCAACATGGAGTACTACTATGTCTTCCTCTGTTTTGTATACATCATCTCTTTGGTTAGTCGATATAGCTGTTTCAGGTAGTTAGAACTGGATGTGGCTGGCTTCAGAAACCCGACTTGGTCATGTAGATAAGTCAGAAACATTAATAATTATGCCTAAAAACATGAACATTTTTACTATAAAATGAAATGCTGTTACCTTTATTCAGCCAAGCACTAAATCAAAGCACTCCTAATTTGACCAGTGTTGTCCATGTTTAAACTCGTACCATGAACACACTTAGGGTGCATCTAACCCTATTTTGGTTGATGGGTTTTATTTTTCTGGTCCAGGTCGGCAACAGCTTTGTCATGGTTGTCATCTACATGGATGACTCCCTCCACAGGTAGGTTATGATGACACATAACCTGCATCCTACAGCTTCCAGTCTGTCTGAAGCAGAGTATGTGAGAAATCTCGGGGGTTTGGAACTGAAAGAACACACAGCAAAATACACATTTCCATTTAGACAATAAAGGTTGTTTTCCGCTTATGAATTTAAATCATGAATTGGTCCTGCAGGCTGGTGTACACAGTTGGCCCAAGCTTTTAGTGGGGCCTAAAGTTTCTTTTCAAAGCAGGCAAATTATGTAAACATGTTATCTTTCTTTACAGCCCAAAGTACATTGCTGTGTTCAACCTGGCCTTCACGGACGTGTGTGAGAGCACAGCCTTGGTCCCCAAGCTCCTGGATATGTTCCTGTTCAGCAGACAGTGGATCTCCTATGACCAATGCCTCTCCAACCTATTCTTCGTCTTCTTCTTCCTCACCATGCAGTCCTTCAACCTCACCATCCTCTCCTATGACAGACTGGTGGCCATCTGCTGCCCACTCAGGTCTCAGATAAAAAAAATCACTGAATGATTTGAAACATGTCTAGGAAATTGCCCCTTGTGTGATTATTAAAGTATTTTGACCAATGAAAACCAAAATTGGACAATACACTTGTGGTAACTTTGAAGATGCAATTATTTCATTGCATTGCATATTTCCTATGTCCAGGTACCATGTGCTGGTGACTCACAGGTCCATGTATCATCTGATGGGCGCTGCCTGGGTGTTGAATTTGTTGTTGGTTCTGATCTCTGTGGGCCTCATTACACGCATCTCTTTCTGCAGGTAGGTATCATAGCGTCCCACCATGAAGAGAAATGTTATATGTTTGAATCCTGGTATGTTGCTTGGACAAGAAATTAGCAGAAATCAAATGCATTTTCCTTGTAATACGGATGATAAATATGTAGTGTTTTGTAGGTCTGTGGTGATCAACAGCTACTTCTGTGACCACGGCCCCCTGTACCGCCTGGCGGCCCCCTGTTCTGATGTGCTCCCTAACATTGTGATGTCATACCTCAACCCGTGTTTAGTCCTCTATATCCCCATGATCTTCATCATAGCATCTTACGTCTGTATAACCCACGCCCTCTTCACCATCACACTTCCCAAGGACAGGTGAAAAGGAATAATAATCTGAGCTGCAGTACATAGTAACTGTATACACCAGTGTGTTTATCGATGTAGGAAGCATTTTTGGTTGCTTAATGATATGTATTCTCAGAAACATGTGGTTACAGTGATTACGTTCTTAAAGGTATACATGTTAGGATTAGAATTAGTGACACTGCCATTGAACTTATTGGTTTTATTATCAATATATAACTAACATCTTGCCTTTCTGTCTCTCTCCCTACGCCGCCATTTTCCTTTCACTCTATATTTCTCTCTTTTTTAGGTACAGGGCCATAAAGACGTGCACCTCACACCTGATACTAGTGGCCATATTCTACCTGCCCATTAATGTCACATTCCTCCTCCAATCCCTAATACCAACAAACCTGCGTATCATCAACCTCTCCCTGACCTCTGTGCTGCCTCCCATGCTGAACCCCATCATATACGTTCTGAAGACGGAGGAGTTCAAGGAAACGGCCATTAGGCTGATCAGGAGAGTGTTTCAGAGAGCTGTGGGTCCAGTGAACTCAACATGAAATACCTGAAATGCAAACGAGGAGCAGAGGGGTGGCCTGAGTAGAGTACATCTGAAAAATCCATCATAAATATTTGTAATGTCTACAATTCCTGACGCAATAACTAATAACATCTAACTTTAGGTTGATTATACTGTATACAGTATAATTACAATGGCATATGCCACAGAGTTATCATGCCAGATTTTCAAAAGTTATTGACAGTACAGTATCTTTATCTTGCATATTGGAAATCAAATTAATGCAGAGTTTCTTCCTGAATAAATAAGGAGCCCCCATTCATTTCAATTAATCCTCTATTCATTCTAGCGTGACACCACTTGAAATGAATATGCCAATTATTTGTATGGAAAACTAGTGCTGCCACCCACCTAAGGTTAGAATATAAACTATACAAACATTAGTAACACAACAATAACCAAAGTTGGGAGATCATGTAACTCATGAGACCAGAGTTGCCTGCTGCAAACATGGGCTTAACAGATGCAATGCTGGAGTAGAACATCCAGGTGAGGGCTTTAGACTTCCAGTTATTAGGAACACGGTGTCTAAAGTGGACAAACCAATCTTTGCATCTCATGTCGGTCAGGAAGTTAACAATCCATTCACGATGAAGCTAGATTTTTTGGTAATATTTCTGGGATGATGATATTGAATGCAGAGCAAAAGTCCACAGACAGGATCCATGCACATATCTTTGGGTTGTCAAGGTGTTGAAGGAGGAAATTGGTAGAGTTGTTAAGCAGTGCCAAGTACATAGCAATACTTGCGTAGTTTAGCAGAGACTTTTATATAATGCAACATACAACAGACTGCCTACATGTCCGTACTTTTTT
Organism: Esox niger; assembly: GCA_016801105.1. Classification (NCBI taxonomy): domain Eukaryota; kingdom Metazoa; phylum Chordata; class Actinopteri; order Esociformes; family Esocidae; genus Esox; species Esox niger. The sequence continues at coordinate 13,670 of JACXGJ010007440.1, read as the reverse complement.
CTGTTGTTGCCCTCCACATGGGAATCAAACCCACAACCCTAGCATAGCAAGCTCCATGCTCCACCATTTGAACAACACAAAGGGGATTGGCAGGTCAAGGTTGGTTCTGTGCACTAACCTCTTCCATTTGCTAGTGTGCATATTTGGGCAGTTTCTCACATTCATCTTTGTAGATCCTCTAAAGCGCTGTTGATTGGATGCTGAGCGACTCAGTGAACTGTAAACTTCAGGTCTCCACAGTTGTTCACAGGGCTTCAGGTCAGAATTTGGATATAACACAACAAAATGTTGGGAAAGTTAACGGGACGAAATTCTTCCCAAAAGGCTCTGTCAACAAATGTTGACATGCAACATCTAACATGTCTCGTTCTCTCACTATTTGCATTAAAACACAATTACGGTGTCCCAGAGGGAACGTCCTATTACAGAATCATCTCTGGGTTGCGTGTATAATAACGGAGGTGGTTTCAGAGCCAGCAACACATCATCACACTACTGAAGACGAACCGTTACCTGGAAAGCCCAGGTAAGTCTTATTCTGCACAGTATTCATAGTTACACTGTAGGAAATTTGTATGAAATCTAAAACCGCAGGGTTACAGTGCCTTTCCTCATATTGTTATTTTAGATTTTCAAATTTGATTAATCCATCTTTTTGAATTCATCAAATAGGTTTGTTTATTTTTATATATACTTTCTATTGAGACTGTAATTCATAAATCATATTCACATTCTGATTGTGGTAATCACTTTCTTTCAGCTGGTACTGAATGCAATACCAGTAATTTGAAATTTGTGATTTTTTTTATTGATCTTCTAAAATTACATTTTGTTCAACTTGAGGAATTCCTTTCTCATTAATGCTTTAATTATACTTATCTCATCAGCATTAGCATGAAGTCACGTATCTATTTCTATTGCATTAAGTAATACATCTATTCCTTTTTAATGAGTTATTAATGGATAATGAGTTTCCACAGAATTTAACCGGCCAGAGGGAACAGACGAGTCAGGATGAGTTCCCTGACCTCTAACCTTAGCCTGACAGAGAACATCACCACCATCATCCGACCCCCTTACTTCTACATCAGTGGATTCACAGGGATCCCCCACATGGAGTACTACTATGTCTTCCTCTCCCTCGTATACATCATCTCTCTGGTTCGTCCACAGCTCTGCTCCAGCGAGTTCACATGAAGCCAGTGTCAGCTAATTAAATCCAGTTAACAGTAAATGTTAAATGTATTTGCAATATGTGTCAATATGCTGTTGTTTGGTTTTTATTGGCTTGAACTGAGAAAGTAAAGTAAGGTATTGTATAGAGCATTCTTTTTTATTCCACAAGATATTTTTTTCAATGGTATAATATTGTCACGTTCTGTCTGAGGAAGGAGAAGTCAACCTCGGGGACGCTTTTGACCGTTTATTGAAAGGTGAAGCCATCGTAATAAGGTGCCCAATCAGCCAACAGTAATCCCAGAAAAACAAGCAAACGGGCTAACAAACTGAACAGTGCTAACAAACCTTAAATCTGTTGCTTTTTGTTATTATATCCATTATAATCTATTATTTTTTATTATGATACATAACAGCATCTTACTTGATATAACACTTTGTGAAAGAACAGGGTAATATTTGTACTTTCATTTGCTTTTAATGTCTTTGGCAATTTAGTTTAATACCGTTATTTCTGACAGTTCATAAGCCTGAAACTGTTCCTTTTTTATAAAAAGCACACTAAATTATGTGAGAACATAACAAGAACATGTGGTGTAATTTCCTCTACACAAAGAATATTAAAAGGGCACTTCAGCTGTGCCTGTAAGTGATCATTTCCTGCATTTCTGTTTCTGAAAAAAACTAAAATTTTTCTTGGTTCTCTGTGCGGTTTGGAGAAGGGGCTATCTGTGACTTGAGGGCCTGTGGGCATGTGAATCATATACATTGTTAGATCCTTATTGAGCATTTATGTTTTGGGAATCAAAGAAATAAATTAATAGCTGTGTCTTTGTGTGTGTGTTTATCGGATCCAGGTGGGCAATACCTTTGTCATGATCGTCATCTACGTGGACCGGAGTCTCCACAGGTAATCCAACTTCTTAAATCCAACCAATGGAAATTCTGCCTTTTTTTTCCTGTAACCAGTCAGGGACACATACTATTGGCTGAGAGAAGCTCTCACTGCTCATTCACTCCTCCCATTCAGCTTGTGATTCTAACTAGTTTCTGGCCTGCAAAATTTCCCCACGCTGATAATAAGCATTGATCTTACCTTACAGCCCCAAGTACATTGCAGTGTTCAACCTGGCCCTCACCGATATTTGTGAGAGCACAGCCCAGGTCCCCAAGCTCCTGGATATGTTCCTGTTCAGCAGACAGTGGATCTCCTATGACCAATGCCTCTCCAACTTATTCTTCGTCTTCTTCTTCCTCACCATGCAGTCCTTCAACCTCACCATCCTCTCCTATGACAGACTGGTGGCCATCTGCTGTCCACTCAGGTCTCAGATGACAAACACAATTATGAATTGAATGAATGATGTCCCGAGCAGCACAGTGGTGCTTCCTTGTAGTCCCTAGGCCCAGTTAAACCGCCGGCTTTATTCAAGGGACTGTCCCAGCCTGTTTTGTGGCGGAGGCTCTAATGGGTTGTGCATATCAGCTGAACATAGCATGGGGCTAATGTATGTGGGGACTGGATAGCACCTCACTGATAAGAATATACACAACTACGTTGAACAGCTTCTTTCCCCTGTCCAGGTACCACGTGCTGGTGACTCACAGGTCCATGTATCAGCTGACGGGCGCTGCCTGGGTCGGCTCCCTTTTTCCTGTTTTGATTTCTGTGGGCCTCATCAGCCGACTCTCATTTTGTAGGTAGGTAGGTAGTGAAAAGCTAAAAGGTTGCTGGTTCAAATTCCGTGCTGGCTGAGATAAGTAACATGCAGAAAACACATTCCTGTAACTTGTAACATCCGGAGGGTTAATATGTCATGTCCTGTATTGCAGGTCTGTGGTGATCAACAGCTACTTCTGTGACCACGGCCCCCTGTTCCGCCTGGCGGCCCCCTGTTCAGATGTGCTTCCTAACATAATAATTTCATACCTCAACCCCTGTTTAGTTTTCTATATTCCCATGGTCTTTATCATAGGATCTTACATTTGTATTAGCCACGCCCTCTTCACCATCACACTTCCCCAGGACAGGTGAGAAGGAATACTGATCAGTACCAAACATGTAGCCATTTGCTGTATTATTGTACTATTAGATCTGAATACTGTTTCAGTCTTATGCTGATTGCTGTAAATTCTCATCGGCTCTGAACTTAATGAATGATAACTTACTTATAAAACCTTTCTCTTTTCCTTTCAGACACAAAGCTGTAAAAACCTGTGCCTCACATCTGATACTAGTGGCCATTTTCTACCTGCCAATTACTGTCACCTTCCTCCTCCAATCCCTCATACCAACAAACCTGCGTATTATCAACCTCTCTCTGACCTCTGTGCTGCCTCCCATGCTGAACCCCATCATATACGTTCTGAAGACCGAGGACTTCAAGGACTCAGCCAATAGGCTGATCAGGAGAGTGTTTCAGAGAGCTGTGGGTCCAGTGAAGTCAAATTCAAATCACTAAATCGTTGTTTCCTTTATTCATCTCGCCAATGCTCTTTCCGTTCAGTTTGTTTTGTCTTCAGTTCCCTACAGTGATTTTTTATATGAATTTACCTTAAGGAACTATAAACATGCCTTAATAAAAGCATTTCAGAAAAAAGTAAAGAAAGCAAAATAAATGAATAATTTAAAATGAATTAAAACAAGCAAAAAAACATCCTAGAAGGAAGAAACACAGAAATGAGGAGCAGCGATGTGGCCCCTAGAAGTGTAACTCTATAGGTGTTTGTTTTTTAATCCATCAAAAAGATTTGTAATGTCTACATTGCCTGATGCCATAACTAGTAATATATAACATTATGTCTTGATTATACAGTATAACAAACAATAAAATTATTCCAATGGCATTTGCCGCAGAATAAGGGTAAACATATGTGATCTGGCGATAACTACATGCCAGCTTTTCAAAAGTAATCTACCGTACAATATCTTTACTTTGCCTTATGAAAATCAAATTAATCCACTGTTTTACACATTCTGTCTGTAAGCTTTTAATCCAAGGGTTGGCAACTGTTTACTGTTTTTTCTATCAACACTAACAGTATAACTAATAGCATCACATAAAAATGTCCATGCAGACATTGTTAATGCTGTAAATTATTATTGTAGCTGGAAAAGACAATTCTTTATGGAATATCTACATTGGCGTACCAAGGCCCATTACCAGCAATCATCAGTCCTGTGCCCTGCCAGATGTTTGCTGATCCAAGTTTATCCTTTTAAAAGGCTCATTGTGGAAATTGTGGAAACTGTCTCTAACCAAAATAGAGGAGTGGGAGGCCCTGGTGCACAACTGAGCAAGAAGACAAATAAATTAAAGTGTCTAGTATGCAAAAGACACCTCACAGGTCCTCAACTGGCAGTTTCATTAAATATTACCTGCAAAACCAGTCTCAATGTCAGTAGTGAAGAGACGACTTCGGGATGTTGACTTTCTAGGCAGAGTTGCAAAGAAAAAGTAATTTCTCACTCCATTTTACGACGCCATGTCATACCAATGGAGTCAATTTCCTACTACAACAGGACAATGACCCAAAACACAGATTCTAACAATGCAATAACTATTTCACATCCTAAGAGTGCATATATCTGGGTAAGCCATTCTGAAAAACATTGTGTTGCCCCATGGCATACTGAAAAACATTTACAGTGCCTTTGAAAATAAGAGATTATTTCACATTCTCCACATTTTGTTGTAATGTAAAGTTCCTGATTTGTTTTGCCAACCATCTATTGGAAGGGGCAACATCATCAGTGAACTGCAATTTTCAGGTCTCCACAGATGATTACGGGGATTCAGGTCCAGGCTGTGATGGGCTTTGGCTGGGCCACTCAAAGACTTTCAAAGATTTGTTCCAACTATTATGTGTAGTTTGATATCAAATATATATATATATATATATATATATACGTATATATATATATATATATATATATATATATATATATATATATATATATATATATATATATATATATATATATATATATATATAT
>JACXGJ010007439.1:0-30489 GCA_016801105.1 Esox niger | reverse complement strand
AAGTATATTTACATTACACAGTGTATTGTTTTTTGCCTCCGCCAATGTACAGATTTTGCTCAGTATAGGTTTGATATGTTATTTGTGTACCTTTCCTGAAGATTTTATTCTTCTTGTTTGATTAGAGCCCCGGAAAACCAAGGAGCGAGTGAAACCAGAAGATGCCAATAAAGGTACGGACATGAATTTATATGTTGTTTACGCTAATTAATTATAAAAAAATCATACAATGTGATTTTCTGAATTTTTGTTTTAGATTCCGTCTCTCACAGTTAAAGTGTGCTAAAATTCTTTGTAAAAGTGTACCTCTAAATTTTTTGTCAGTACGAAAACCTGCTAAATCAGCAGTGTATCAAATACTTTTTCTCCCCACTGTATTTCATTTCATGGCACAAAATTGTATTTCTTTCTTTCATGGCATAACAACATACCTTTTTCTTTCATTTGTGAATGATATTGATATAATAATTATCAACAAAATGCCGATAACAACATTTTCATCCAGTGAGATAGTAAGAGAATCTTGGTATTCTACCAGAAATTGGTGCAATACTGTATAACCATAAAGTTTCATTGCGGCCCACAAATAATATTTGTAAATGTTGTATCTTTCAATAGATTCCAACTTAGGTCTTCCATGTGAGAGCCACTATTTTGAATCACCACCCGACAGCATTACAAGTTTCTGCAGTTACTAAACACCACTGAGCATTGTGTTAAACTGATTATAGTTTCTTATTATGTTTACCTCCGACATAGCATTTGAGAACTGTATGGCCCCTGCCACTGGCCGTTTTAACAGCTTCTTAGTCAGTAATAGGCTTATGAAGCATACTTCAAAAATCCACCAGAAAAAGTTGCTGTTTTATTTCAGGGATACTAAAATTTAGAAACTGAATGTTTTAGCCTGTGACGCTTTTGTCCATATGGAGTAATTGATAATGCGTACTTCTCTTTACCTGTGGGGAGATACGAATGCGGGACCTATTGTTTACAGGTCTGCTTCTGTAACAACTACGCAATTTAACAAGTCAGTCACCACCACGCTACTCAGTCAGTCAGTCACTTACTCAGTAAAAGACATTCACTCTTTTGTTGGCCCGGCAAACGAAGAGCGAGGTCTGGCAAAAAGGTAGATATAACTTCAGTCAATGATTATGTGATCCATTCATTGTTTCAGAAGCTGTGGTTCTGAAAAAAAAACAAGGAAGAACAGTGTCATGGAAATCCGTAAATGTGAAAGGCAAAGAGACTGTAGATTCTTTTCACAAGTAACGCTTTATTCAAGATTTATAAATCTGGAGCAGTTAACACCACTCTCAACAGAGTCAAGTCAAAAGCTCACCGTTGAAGGTTGAGCACATGACCTATATACATTCAGTACAACCCACAGTGTAGTCTACAGGTCTCACCAGCTTCTCTGTAACTTTCGGCTTAGAAAGATAACAAGATGTTTACAGCTCTTGAGAAGTTTAGCCAAAACTATAGCTCTTTGTGATAGGCACATCCTGTACAAGTGAGCCGAGCCAAAACACATAATGGCCTTACTAATTTACTAGGTTGTACTTAGAATAAGCAATAGGATTTCATTGTACTATGGAATAAGCACATTTCCACCACAACTGGAAAGGGGGTATAACTTATAGGTAAACATTTTAAATTTTAGGTAGATTTAATTCACAGAGTGTAGTACTTCTTCCCAATAAACAATGTAATATTTGTTTTGATTGAATTGCAGTCCATACATTTTACTCTATGTAGTATTGTTCTTGTTTGATTAGAGCCCTGGGAAACCAAGGAATGAGTTAAACCAGGACATGCCAAAAGAGTTACCGACAGTAATTTGCAATTTGTTTGAACACATTTTTGAAAACTCAATTATTTTGGGTTTTCGGTTTCATTTATGGTTGCGTTGATGTGTTAGATGTTTTACAATGGGGCTTCGGGGTTCAGGCTTTTTATACCCCCAGATATTCAATGTTATGATAAGTAACGATATGTTTGATGTTTAACAATAGGGTGCCAGGGTTCAGGAATGTTAAATTCATAGCCAACTGATTTTAAGATAAGTGCTGTAACAGATGGTTCATGTATAGCCAGTGGGTGGTACCCTTTTATGTTTTACGACGCAATTGTTGACTGGCGTGTTCTGTGCATTTAAACCACACAGACTCCTGTGTTGTTCATTCAGACTAGCCTGTGTAAATCTTACACAGCGGATTTTACAGTGATCAACATTGGGTTTGAAACACAAGTGAAAGTTAACAGCTTAACTCCTGTACAGCATCTGTAATGGTAATTTTCAAACGGACACTTATCTTTAACTACGAAGATGTCAGGAAAGACAGAGGAAAACTCAATTGCACAATCAACAGTTTATTCTTGCAAGGAGAGAGTATACGGGTTACGAAGGAACAGTGAATAATCTCTAACTAATACAGTACAATCAAATCTAGCTCCGCGGATTCGCGGAGCTGTATACTGTTTTTAATAGATTATGAATTTATATAAATTTCCCTTACCGTTAAGCGGCTAATTCCAATTAAGCGATTGCCGTATTTTTTTTTTACGTATGTGCCCAACAGCCTACGTAAGAAAAACACACTGGTTTCACCAAAAAGGTGGCCGTTACGCATGCCATGTAATGGAGTTTAGTGCATCTGCTGTTCCTTAGTCTATTCTTCATTGACCATACGCTAACAACGTTGTGCTAGGTCATCTGATGCCTGGCTTCCAATAGCAATGCAGATAAGGTCTCCCAGGGAATCACATGGTCTATGGCATGACCTCAGATCAGGGGCCCCTCCTTACCCAAGCTGCAGACAAAATGGAGGATCAACAAATACTTGATTCGCCTTCATTCCTGCATCGCTCTCATTCCAAAAAAGGATATTATAGATCAACGTTTTAGACTAGATTGGAACGGGCAAAAGTATTTAGAATATGATCATTTGTATGGAAACCGTTTTGGATGCAATGCGTAAGCGTAATGGCCAGACATCTCCAATAGCTCAGAGACGTGAACCATCCACATATGAGGTAAGTACAACGCTATTTATGAACAATGGTATCCCACATCATCGTTTGTATATAAAAAAAATGATGTAAAAATATTATTCTTTCTACATGGTATGGGGATGCTATTGGTTTTCAGGGAAAATTACTGTAAGGATTCAATAAAAATATTTTTAATTTGTATATAACTGTTCCTTTTATATTGCGGTATAAAAGGAGGAATGTAATGTATTTCTAAATGATTTTATAAGGGTTTATTTCTTGGTAGAAGAACTTACTTTTTTATTGGGGTGTCTATATTTTCGACCTTCATTATTTTATCCATTTATTTCAGCCTAAAACACTGTAATATCACTATAAAGGCATGGAAATATCAGAAAATAACTATCCCACAAAACTTCATACATATTTGAAAAAGAAATTAGCATTTACTATGCAAAAATGTGGGTCGTAAAACTTTTTTTGCCATGTAATGGAATGGGGGTGCAAAATAGTGTCAATTTCTTTTTTTTCTTTTTTTTTTGCCAAAGGGGTTGTGATAACCATAAACACTCACTATAGATGATTTCTGTTGCAGAAATTGTTCTAGGACCAAAAATGTGCAAGTAGTGAAATCCGGCCTAACAATAGCGGGGATCTGGGAGGGTTTTAAAGAAAGAAAAGGGGTGTGGTCAGATGTTGGACATCTGTGCTAACTCAACAGAACCCAGTTGCTTGGTTCTATTACTACCCAAGTGTCACCCAAGGGTCAGGCTGTCCCCCCATGGTTAACCTCTTCAATAGTTGAAAAGGACTTACAGCACCTGGAAAAACAATAGACAAACCCCAATGGGTTATACAGACAAGGAGATTTACGAGCAACCATAAAGTCTGCTGACACGGGGCAAGGATGTCATCTAAGCAAATACCAGACCCCCTCTCCCACATTCTCTTCCTTCTCTAAACATGGGGACTCAGTCCTTTAATCAGTATGAATACATCAGTGTAAGAAATGTCCCTTACAATCCGCCCCATATATATCAGAAAATGTCATGTAATGCTAACATGCTATTTATAACCACTTTCACTCTCAGATTATTAAGCATCAACTAAAAAGGCATTAGACTGCTACTTACTACTACTAACAATGCTACTATACTCTAAACAACATGATCTTTTATGATATCATCATCCCAGAAATTAGGGAACGGGAACAAGTCTGAAAGGTCAGAATCCACAATGACATGCTCCTGAACCATTACCTGTGTCATAAACCTAGAAACACATATTTTTATTAAACAAGACAGAACTATACCACAAGTAAACAAAAGGGCAATAGCAGCCAAGGCAGTAGTTAATAACTTCTATATCGTCATCCCCAGGGACCAACCATAGAAGACAGCCCTGAGAATGGGTCCCACCCATGAACTGTATGAAGCTCGTCAATACCATTACTAGTTTCTTGGACCAAATTGATTACCTTTTGTGACGCATCTGAGATAAACGAACAACACTCAGATCCCACCACTTTACAGACACCGCCCTGGGAAGCCAAAATCATATCTAATGCCATCCTGTTCTGTAGAGCAACCGAACGGGTTTCGCTCAATTCTATGCCTATTGCTGCAATTGTATCAGTGGTCAAATTCATGTGTTTCTCCAATACTGCGGACAGGGCCAGTATCTCTTCCTGTGAGGTATATGTGCCATAACCTGGGATCAATACACTGATTACACGTTGAGTCCTATTCAGCGTTCGCTTATGGCGAGGTTGGGATTGATACAAGGCTGCCATTTCCCCATGATCTGCTCGCCTTATCAAAGGGACCAAATACGCCATATAGCATACCCCATTAGTGTCTCTAGGGATGCAACTGTATGCCTTCCCACCACAGACTATACAAACCTGCTCGGGCAAAGCTCCTAAAGCTGTGAAGTTGGTTTGAGTTGTGGCAGAACAATCATTATGTCCTAAACTCCTTCTGGCTCCTGAAGCATCTGTAATACAAAGTGAGACGTTATGCAATTCATAAACGGGTATTGGTGACCAATTCTGGGCGCAATCATGCAAACTGAGCTTCTCCGAAATGACAGGAGTGAAACAATTCTGCAAATTAATGGTTATTGACTCTATGTTCATGTACGTCTCCCATGGGATATAGTTAACCACTGCATCAATACGAATAGAGAAACCTGAAGGTAAGGGATTACAGGTTATTCCTGATCTGGCTTCATCCTCCTTAGTGCGACAGTCTGTCTGCACCAGGGTCATTTGCATCCTCACAGTATAGCCATGCGCTCCTATTCGCTCGGTGTAGGTTAACCTGAATAATGTAGATATATTCACTCCCACAGAACGACGGTGTTTGTTAAATTCCTCTATCACCATATTGACAAGATTTATGTTGCCCTCTCTCGGATGGTCAGGAATGGCTGACGGGGTATAACAATCCTTATCCAGTATTGTCACTTGTGCTACCACCTCCGTCCAACCGTGCGCCCACCAGTCAGCTACTGAAAACGGGATAGGGGTTAACATAGGGGAACGTGAGGATGTTGGTAAGTGTTGACAGAGCCAACAATTAGTCATGTTCTTGTGTTTTGCATAATCTACCATTATCCTAAGCGCTATGTTGTCCAGCTCCAACAGAGTCCTCCTTACTCTACCTGGCGTAGGACGACATGGAGCAAGCGTAGGAACCACAGTAGTATGTACGGCTGGTACAGGACATATCTTAGCGGGTCTACCCTTGGGGTCATCAGGTGGTCTGCAAGGAGTGTTGTCTTCATCAGTACTGAAACACCAGTAATCCTGGAGTACTCCTAGAGGTTTGGTAATGTTAACAGTACAATAATCACTGTTACATCTCCACCTATTAATGTAGTTAGGGAAATAGTATGCGGAGGGGAACATAGTGTTCCCTCCTGTATTTAAGTGAGTCCAATACCACTTATTGTCCCACAACACTGGGCCCGTCGGTACATAGCAATCCCCATCTGGGGGACAGTTAATTATGTCACAAGAGATTAACATACTAGGTTCAAATTCAGGCCCCATCTTTATCCGTCGTTTGGGCCTTTCCTCATAGTGTACAATTGTCTCTTTCCGTGCTTCATTATGTGTCATATATACAATCTGTCCATGATCATCATAGTATAGTTTAAAAACCCACACCAGCGGTATGGCAACAAAAATACTCAAAGTAAGCAGGCACCCAATGGTACATCTCTTTCCTCCGGTCCTCCCGAAGGGGTTCCACGGTCCTAGTCTCTCTGGCTCCATGGTCGCAGGCTGTGTTGGAGTTGATGGTTACTAGTGCCACAACCCACACCGCCCTTAGGTAACTTCAATTTACCTATTATTTCACCGTATCCTCTAATGCTGGAGCCTTCTTGCAGTGTGTAGCGTGGACCCAGGTTCCTCTTTCAGCAACCTTGACAGCAGACTGAGTGATTAGTTGAACCTGGTATGGACCCAACCAACGTGACTTGCTCCAGTGCTTTCTCTTGCAGTCCTTGATGACTATCCAATCCCCAGGCTTGATGTCGTGCAGTGGGCCTTCAATGGGAGTTGGTAGAGCAGCTTTCACAGTCCTATGGATGTTGCTCAGAACCTTTGACAGATGAATGCAGTAGGTTAACATTGTATCATTCACATGTTCTGTCGTGAGGTCAGTATGAGAGGGCGCTCCTAGGCCTTTGTTCATTGGTCTTCCAGTGATGACCTCATGAGGGGAGAGGCCTGTTTTCACCCTAGGTCTTCCTCTCATGTACGTAAGCACAAGAGGAAGTGCTTTAACCCAGCTCAACCCTGTCTCTTCACCCAACTTCGAGAGTTTCATTTTAATAGTTTCATTTTCTCTCTCTACTGCCCCTCCACTCTGAGGGTGGTAGGCACAGTGAGTATTCAGATCAACTCTTAGGTACTCAGACATCTTCTGAATGGCTCCATTCACAAAATGTGATCCATTGTCACTTGACAGTTTCTTGGGAATTCCCCATCTGGGTATTATTTCAGTCAATAGTGCCTTAACAACTGCTGTCGCATCAGCCTTCCCAGCCAGGAAAGCCTCAACCCATTTGGAAAACATCTCCACAAACACAACACAATATTTCTTTCCCTCGCAGGGGTTCAACTCAATAAAATCCATCATCACATGGTCAAAGGGGCCATCAGGGGGAGGATGACTGGACTGGGGAACTGCTTGTCCGTGCCCTATATTAAACCTCAAAGACACCAGGCACTTTGAACAAAAATTTTGAGCATAATTCGTAAAGCCTTGTGTATACCAGTACTTGTTTACCGTATTTATCATCCCCCCTTTTGACACGGGATCTTTTCCATGTGAGAGTACTGCATAGAAATTAAACAGACATTTCGGCAAGCAAGGGTTACCATTAGGGCCTATCCAAACCGTATTCACATAGGATGCCCCTGCTTTTTCCAGGCAGTTCTCTCATTAGGAAGCCTGAGATTGCGCTTCAACCAGGTCAGAGGGAGACCGTAGGGGTCAGAGAGGTCATCTGCAAAGCAGAATGAGGGGGGGCCTTGGCAGCAGCTTTAGCAGCTGCATCTGCTCTGCAATTACCAAGGGAAACGGCATCTCTGCCTGTCGTATGAGCCTCACATTTACATACAGCCACTTCTTTGGGTAACAAAACAGCTTCCAACAGGTTACGAATAAGTTGGCCATGTTGGATCTGCGTGCCAGAAGAAGTAATGAACCCCGACAATTTTCCACAATGTACCAAAATCATGCGCAACACCAAAGGCATATCTACTGTCAGTGTAAATAGTAACCCTTTGACCCTCAGCAAGGATACAAGCTCGAGTGAGAGCAAACAGCTCGCGGAGAGATGGTGTAGCAGTCTGTGTCCTTCAACCACATCATGATCATTGACAATGGCATAACCCACATTATTGACAGCGGAAGTGAGAGATTTACTAGCAAACCCATCAACATAAAAACCAAAGTCACAATTGGGAAGAGGTTCATCAGACAAGTCATCACGAGGGGTACACTGTTGGTTAATAGCAGCAAGGCAGTCATGCGGCTCGCCATCTACCTCCGTAGGGAGGAATTTGGCTGGATTCAGAACAGGACTCCTTACAGTCACATGGGGTAACGACAGTAAAATGTTATGGTAATGCAGAAACCTAGCACCTGACAGATGACTCGTTTTATGTTCTAACAAGCTGGAGGCAACAGCGTGAGGAACTCATAGCTCGAGTGGCTGATAACACACTAGAGGCTGTGATCGCAAAACACCGTCAGCTGCCGCTGCCACAGCCTTCAGACAATAGGGATGGCCTTGTGCGACAGCGTCCAGTTTAGAAGAAAAATACGCAATCGGTCTCAACTTGCCCCCATAATTCTGCATTAATACAGAAGACATATAGCCATCATTTTCACAAACTGCTTGAATATACTTCTTTTTGGGGTCAGGGAGCCCCAAAGTCAGAGAGGTAGCCAGGGCCTGTTTCAAAGAAGTGAAGGAAGCATCACCCTCAGGAGTCCACACTACTCTATCATGTGATGCAAGCTTCTGGCCATAGGCCATGTCCTGCAAGGGCTGCACCAAACGAGCATATTCAGGAACCCGTTGCCTACAGAATCCTGTCATGCCCAGAAAGGACAGAAGTTGAGTCTTAGTGAGAGGTTTTGGGATGACAATAATGGCTTTTACTCTGTCTGTACTAAGGCTTTTACCCTCTGATGTTAGTTTATGGCCCAGAAAAATAACTTCCTTCTGGACAAGCTGTAGTTTATTCAAACGGGCTTTATGACCTTGCGAGGCCAAGTACTGTAACAACAGCACAGTGTCTTTTCTACACGTTTCTTTATCTGGGGAACAGACAAGAAGATCTTCAACATATTGGATAAGGGTGCTACCATGTTTAAATTGGAACCCTTCCAAATTATCTTTCAGTGCCGACCCAAACACTGCAGGAGATTCACAATAGCCTTGTGGCAATCTCGTCCATGTGTATAAATGGCCGGAGAACTCAAATGCAAACCAATATTGTGAATCCTTGTGCACAGGAACACAAAAAAATGCATTTGCAAGGTCGATCACAGAGAAAAACTGACTATTACCCGGCACACGCGTCACGATTGTATATGGATCAGGTACAATCGGTGTGCGCATATACTGCCTCGTTAACTCTTTTAAGATCTTTCACAAATCGCCAAGCCAAAGGTTGTCCAACAACTTTGGCTTTCTTCACTGGGAAAATAGGAGTGCGACAGGGGTTGTTTGGACATGGAACAATTATGCCTTTTTCCAACAATGCTTTAAACACGGGAGCTATCCCTTCAATAGCCTCTGCTTTCAGTGGGTATTGCATCTGGCATGGTCTATGGGGTCCTCTAGGTGTAACTACAAGAGGCTGTGCATTATTTATTAGCCCAACATCATATTCATGCAGTGACCACAGGGAGAGTGGAACTTCCGCTAACCTAGGATCTGTAGCCTCCACTTGGATGGCACAGACCTGACGGACCCAGTCGTCATGCGGCATAAGATGTACTTCCCGTTTACCCAAAACGGTGCAGCTAAATATTTCTCTTAAAGGTTTGGGCTGCCATGGAAAATTCCACTCCTCCATGTGACTAGGGACCCAGTCCACTACTTCATTGCACCTCCTCACCCAAGGACCCAAGCTTTCCCACGTACCAAAAAAAGGTTTAGCAAAGGAGACATGGGGGTCCGACCCCTGCACTTCGAAAAAGCGAGACACCTCTCTCACGTTTCGCACAGACCATGCACAAAAACCTTCCGAAGATCAGTATACATATTCACCCATCAAAAAATCACTTTTACCATCTTCAACCCACACTTTCTCAAAACCCACATCCTGACTTCCTGAAACCTTCACCGAGCAACACAAGTCGCCCATCTCCTTACACTGGGCCAAGCCCGTTTCCACTCTATTCTTTGCCTTATTAACTAACTCACGCGAAACAGCTCTAAGCCCTGGCACTTCTAAATCCCATGAATAACAATAATCAACAGGCTGCACACTGCTTTGAACTGCTTGTACGACTGTACGTTTTACTCGCATGCCTTTGTCTGAACATTCTAGCGTGATCCCTAACTGTGTCATCAAATCCCTGTCCAACAAATTAACTGGACAACAATTGGAAAACAGAAATGAATGTTTTGGGTATCGCTGACCCTCGTCGTCTACAACCGACAGAGGGGTAGTAAATCGCTCAGTAGTCTGTCCTCCACTAGCCCCCACCGTAATTATAGTTCTACCACTCAATTTCGGAGGAGGGTCCCATTCCTGGTCTCTAAGGACAGAATATCCCGCTCCAGAATCAACCAAAAATTCTATCTGTTTGTCATTAATTGTGAGAAACATCGGATCCCGAACGAGCACCCCAAATTGTAATGGTGTCCAAATGGACACTTATCTTTAACTACGAAGATGTCAGGTAAGACAGAGGAAAACTCAATTGCACAATCAACAGTTTATTCTTGCAAGGAGAGAGTAAACAGGTTACAAAGTAACAGTGAATAATCTCTAACTAATACAGGACAATCATCAGTACTTAAAGACAGAAAAGGGGTGTGGTCAGATGTTGGACATCTGTGCTAACTCAACAGAACCCAGTTGCTTAGTTCTATTACTACCCAAGTGTCAGGCTGTCCCCGCATGGTTAACCAACTCAATAGTTGAAAAGGACTTACAGCATCTGGAAAAACAATAGACAAACCCCATACAGAGATTTACGAGCAACCATAAAGTCTGCTGAGACGGGGCAAGGATGTCATCTAAGCACATACCAGACCCCCCTCTCCCACATTCTCTTCCTTCTCTAAACATGGGGACTTAGTCCTTTAATCAGTATGAATACAGAAGTGTAAGAAATTTCCCTTACACATCTCAGCAAGATAATTAATTTGGGTGATGATGATTGGTGATGGTACCGGAAGGTACCGGAACGCTGTTTGCATAAAATTTGAAAGCCCCAGTCAACCACTGCTTAACCATGATAAATACTTTTCACCACAAATTCCAAGAAGTTCTTAGCAAGGTGTCAATATAGCTAAATAAACAAAGAACAACGTTTGAAGTAGTGGCACGCTTAATAGGAATTGTCCATTGAATTCATCTGTCGTGTGATTTGGGCTTGTATTGTATACAACATGCTCAATCTTGTAATTTGTGTCATGTTTGTTAAAGAAAAAGACTGTTAAAGTATATGTTATGTTTGCTTTATTATTACACATTACACATTTTATGCCTTATACATAAAACACTTATTCAAGTTTTAACATACACATTGACATGGTTCAAATTATTTTTAAAAACATAAAATATAAACAGCACACAAAATTGTGAGCAATTGTAGGGTCCATGATAAGGGATACAACCAAAGCTGTGGCTGATTGATAATCAGTTGTGGGGCAGTGATACTGGAAGTAGGTGCCTGCGGCGTGGCTAAATGATCCATTATATAACCAGGCAGTTTTTCATACAATTAGATTATATGTCTAACAGGCTCATTTGGAATAGTTGTGAAATGCGTGCTGAGACATGCAATGGCCTCTAAACACTCTTGGCGCCCCAATGGTCTTCTAGCGTCAGCAGTTTTGGTGGTACATTAACCAGATCCAACAGGGGCAACCTCTTTACACTAGGACAGTCAAATGCCTACATGAATTGACATTTGAGTATGTAATTAAAATAAAACTGCTATTTTGAAAGCTACACCCTCCCTCCTCCTTCTATGACTTTTCCTAAATAAAGGTATATTACATTGTTCCGTTGTCAGAATTCTCAACTCAGAAAAGTAAAACTATTTTCCTTTTGTGAGTTGGAAAGTCGTTTATGAATAGGCTATGAAGCCTTGGCCTAGGGTTAAACCTTAGCCCAGAGTAAATTAACTCTTGTGTGAACACAGGCTAAGCTAGCCTGAATGTGTGCCAAACGATAAATCACTTATTGTTTTTAATTGCCCAAGTGCTTGAAATTATTTACTATTAATCATTTCCATTTCTTTCCTAGTCAAATCTGTTGCTAAGAAGCTTGCTAAAGGAAAGAAGGCCAACGGTAAAGTACCACAATTATTTTTAGTTATGATATTCTGTTCAGTAACCCAAATCTATAGGCGCTTTGTGATACTTTAATTTGCATGAATGCGAGATCTTTGCAATTACCATTAAGCACACCTTGACTTTAGTCCTCTTCTTATCCTCATTTATCGGTAGACCCTCAGTTCCCTTTGTCTCTTGTAATTGTTTGATGTTATGTGTATACTACGTATGTGTTTGGCATTACACAATCTTGTACCTCTTGCTAATGTAAATTAAGAGCTTTGTTGTATTTTCCATGTCCCTCGAACCCCAGCGCTGTACTTTGTATACTGCCAATTAAAACCTAAAAATGCCCACAACCACATCTGCTCTCCTCATCGCCCTGATACTGTGACAGAAAACTTGGACAATCTATGGACCGGGTCCTGCTTTTCATCCAGAATCTATATGGTGCCAGTATAATCTCCAACATCACGGCTAGATCAGTCATTCTCGCCCAGAGAGGTTTGATGGCACCCCGTCTAGTTGGTGCCATCAATGTGAGCTGTATTTTGTCCAACATGCCAGAACACCAACCTCTAAAGTGGCCACAATCCATACCTTGCTAATCAGGCTCTAATGGGATACTTCAGTTTAGGAAAAAAGCATGTCAGAGGTGAACTTGTACAACACCTTCATACAGCTGTTCCCATCTGTCTATGATCATCCCCCCCAGGAAAAGATGGGTCCCAGACCACCTCCGACTACACCCTGTCTTTCAGGTGGTGATCACCCATTTCTTCAGCAGTCTCAGAGAGGACGTACAGATGGAGCTGGCATGCCGGGACGACCACCTGTCAAAAGATCGCCTGGACAGCCTCCCCAAGGTGTGGTGCCGCCCACCTCATCAACCACCATTGGGTTTTGCCCGAGGTGAGGAAAGTCTGGTTCATGGAGGTGGGTGCTACTCATCTATCTGCTGCAGGGGTGCAGCACCGGTATTTCCAACAATGTAACACACCGCACCTAAACATAGGATCCTTCTTGGACCGCCCTTGCTCCAACAACATGACCCTGACATCTCCTGGTCCCCGATGAAATCCTAGGGTGGTCTCCAAGGATCAATGCTGGTGGAGCAGTCGCCCACCATCCCAACGTTCCACAGGCAGACCATGACCTCCTAAATGCTTTCTCCAAGCCACAAGCCATCTATCTCCCTCCATATGTCTTTCCGGCTGTGCCATTGACCTGCTGCCTGGTGCCGTGCCCCTGTGCAGACACAGAGGGTTGTATCCAGCAGGCACAACAACAGTCTGTCCATCCACCTCTCCAGCCTCCGATAACTTCTTTGTGAAGCAGAAAGTTGAAGGTCTACGTCTCTGCATCAAATACAGGCAATATATGATGTTATGGTTCAATACCGTTAACCCCTTCCATTAGTAACAGCAGCCTTAGAGCAACTCCAAGGAGCAAAATTCATAAAAATATTAGATCTGCAAAGTGTAGTTTGTTGTTCGCATCAGGGACGGAGTTGAGTGGAAAACGACATTCAACACTACATCCATTACAAATGGCTGGCCATGCCTTTTGGGTTAACTAATGCCGCTTTTGTTTTCCAAGCCTTTGTCAATTAGGACTTTTGAGAAGTGTTCGGCCTGTACGTAATCGAGAAACTCGTTGAGAACTCCTACTGGAGTCGAAATGGAAGGCCAGAAGCTGTCGGAGGCGGGGACGTGACAGAAGCTAAACAGGTCATAGCTAGTTCCCCCTACAGTCAATGCACTAGATTGCTTCCTGGGGTTTGCCAACATTTACCACCATTAATCAGGACTATCTGCTCAGTAGCATCCCCCTCACTGACCTCCCCAATCGGGGTCCTCGACACCTTTCTGCCGAGAGGGCATCCACCTTCTCAATGGGCATTTTACCAATGTCCTGATCCTGAAACATCCGGATCCTGCCACAATTTGTGGTGGACACCTTGGTAGTCAGCTACTGGAAAACCTGCCTCACCTCCGGCACCATCGCTTGGCATCTACTCTTTGCTGCCACCGGCCCAGTTCCATCTCTGTTCAACCCTGTTCCATTCCATTCATTACACATTAATCTCTGCAATTACCATTACACATACCTGTCCTCTGTTCCCCTTGTCATTCTCATGTATATGTAACCTTTGTCTTTTTATCCCCATGTTATTCCCATGTATATGAGTTTCCTTGTCTATTTACCAAGTATGTGTCTTTGACATTGGGCCATCCTTTCCATTTGATTAAAGTAGGTGTAGAGCTTTGTTGCATTTTTCATGTCCCTGCTTAGTGCTTTACCTTGTCTACCACAGAGTGCCAGGTAAAACTGGCGTTTCACCACAACTGAATCTGCTCTTCTCATCACCTTGATGAAGTGACAAATACAATAACTTGTTATCACTTATCAAACCAATCAGGTTTTTCTCATCAGTGGAGTTCCAAACTTGCTGTGGCAAATTATAATAAGTGTGTAATTTGATAATTGTGTAACATCATTTCTAAGAAGAAAATATTTATATATGATGTCTTTCCTCAACAGCAGGTCCTGTTATTACAGACACCTTTACAGAGGGTAAATATGATATTAACACAGATGCAATCTAAACTTCCTGTCAAGAGCTCACCCATCTCTATATCAAATACATATTATGCATTAACCAAAATGCCTTTAAATTTTTTTTTTCTATTTACCCTCATGCTTTGCAGACGAGATGCCCTACCTCCAGTGTTTTTTTGTGGATGAAGATGAAGCCCAGTTTCCCTTCTACTCCTTCTCTCCATTCCAGATGTGAGAGACATGCCCAGTTCAGAGCACAGTGTAGAAAACAATGGGATGCATTTGGGTAGTGTTCTTTAATAATAACACAGTGTAGTTACAAAAACTTAGCAAAGGCATATGCTGCTGTCATGTTGCAATCTTGGGTCCAGAGCTTATCTTAAAAAAAAATAGTAAAGCAAAGCACACAAAGTAACTGGGTGTTTTTTCTCCTTAAATTATTTAAGTTCTCATGGAAAATATAATATGGGCTGCCAATACCACTTCAGGTTGAGGTGTAGCATACTAAAATAAATATGAAATAAAGAGAATCTGAAATGGTACAAACACTTTGTCACAGACCTGTATCCTTGTGCTTATTGTAGAACAAGGATTTCTAAGTCAATGCCTGTCTCCAAAATGGCCAAATACACAATTCTTAGTGGGCTGCTAAACTGCCAAACCTCTGCTACATCAGAGGTTTCCAAATTGTGAAGCATGCCCCTTACTGAGGGATTAGTCAGGGGTAGCATGTGTCCCTCCCACAAAAAAGAAACTTCAAGGAATTTTGTCACCTTACTCTTACAGTCTCTTTCATACTAGTAGAATGCACCACAGCAATGTTTTATATTGTTTTATATTGCTCAAGTTTTCTTGTCATATTAATTATTGCAAACCATAGAGTGGTATTGAAAGCTTTTAAAATCTCCAACTAAAACTGTCTTTTTTGTAATGTTTGAGTAATATAACTATCACATGAACAACATCAGACACTGCAACATTTTAGGATTACATGAACAGCAACATTATAATGACTGAAATATCCCCCTAATATTAAAAGGTATCAACAAAGGTTTATATGTGAAACATTGTCTTTCCGTGAAACTAAAATGGTGTGACATCTTTACGACACTCCTTGTAATCATAGAAATATGCATGGTAAGAGATTTATCCCAATAATGGAAGATGGGTTAAGTGAAAATGTTTCATACTAACAACAGTGGCTCTTTCTCTCACTTTGACCTTTGTTTGAGTTGGTTTGAATGTTGTATTCATTTGAATTTGGTGCCCTTGCTTTTGCCACAGGGGTAATTCACAATGTGATAATAATTCCTTTAAGCTGATTGTTTCTTTTGAGATTCTTGAAGGATAATTTTCGGTATAAATCTTTCAGTCTACATTTACTTTGAAATAAGGAAGTACATTGTGTTAGTATGATTTTCTTTCTGCTCGTGTTCACTGAAGCAGCGGCTCACAAAGATGTCGGTTGGAACCAAATATTAAAAATGTGGGTTCATCAGACCAAAGGGCTGATATTCCATATGTATTATGTAATAAAGAATTTATGCTGATGGTGGAAAAACTGTTGGAGTCCCTCTCAAAATACTTTCTTTCCCTCTTTCCAAAAACATATGAATCCAATTAGACTTGAATGAAAATCAATAATACAATGACAGTCACAAGAGCCAGGCCCATCTAGAGAAACACCCATTGTTTAAGACCTCGACCATTACATTTATACAGCAACATCTTGCATGACGTGATCTAACCACACCTTTATGTTAATCCCGTACCACTGTTTCACAACTTGTTGGGGTCCGCCCTCTAAACCATTATAACATTAAACAATGGTGGTGCAAATTAATAGAGACATTATGGCCCTTTAAGGCACATAGTGGTATGTTGCTAATGCATTCATGACTATTTCAGTTCAAGGCATACACATTTTATATTGATGATTATACTATTTACCATACTGATTGTCTGTGTGTGTGAGTAACATATTGATATATTAAAGTGTGAAGTGTGAGAGTATAATGCTTTCTTAAATCTCTACAATATTGCATAAAATAAATTGGTGACCCTAGAAATTACAGACCATTACTTACAGGGTAGTTCCCATGTAACTACGTAGTAACAAGAAGGAAAGTACATGGTAAGAATTGGGAGTTAAGTAGGTACAATGTAGTTGGTACATGTACTTATATGAACAAAGAACAATAATACTCCAGAACTACTTAAACTGACATGTGATAAAAAAGCAATTTTGAAAGTATATAATTGTCATTCTTATTCGTGCTTATGAATTGACCATTTTAATGTGACTTTACTAATTATTTTATTCCAAGTTTGCTCACAGAAGTAAGAATTTAAGAAAAAGGAAAATAATTTGCATTTCTCCACTTAGCGCAACTTTTCACCATGCCAACATGCTTTGTGCAATCGGTTCTTGTCAAACCAAAATCCACATTGACATCAATCACGTATGAATTGTATGAATTGATTATAGATGTGTGTTAGGAATCAAGCCACAAACACATACCCGTTGAGTGTCCTAGCCCCCACTGCTTCTCCTCGAAAATAGGCGCCCATATTAATGTTTTTTTTCTCATACATGCCGGATCGAAAGCGTTACATTGTAGGATACAATTTTTTTTTTATAGCTGACGAATGACCAGATTGTCTTAATTCATTTCATTTTACTGGTGTTGAGGACAATTAAACTTAAACATTAGAAGGCACACTTTAAAATGGGGTGTTCCGAAGGTGCCCGGCTCACTATGCAAATCTCCTAAAATGTTGTGTTATTTTCAAAGGAAAATACAAATAAAATCCATTAGCTTGTGGTGGAAATACACATTAAAACGAGTCTATTTCAAAATAACACCTGATAAAAAAGAAAATAAATATGCGGTAAATTATCATTTGTTATCAGGTAATACGCCAAAACATACCTTCATGCCTTCATCGTGTTGTAGCATATTCTTTCCCATACCTTTTGTACTTTACCCTTACTTACCATGTAAGTTCCAAGTAAGTCCGTCATCTGAATCTAGTGCTTATACGGTACCAACAACACTTACATTATAAGTGATATGAAAAAGGGCTTAAATTGGAGTGGTGTCTGTTCTCATGTAGTTACAGTGTAGTTACAAGGAAAGAGGGCTGTAGTTTATTCATTATTCCCACATAAATACACTGTAGTTAGAAGTAAATAGGGTTGTAAGTTGAAGTGGTGTCTGTTCCCACATAGTTACAGTGTAGATACAAGGAAAGGGGGCTGTAATTTGAAGCGGTGTCTGTTTCCACATACTTACAGTGTAATTACAAGGAAAGAGGGCTGTAATTTATTTGAAGTGGTGTCTGTTTCCACATAAAAACACTGTAGTTACAAGGAAAGGGGGCTGTAATTTGAAGCGGTGTCTGTTCCCAAATAGTCACAGCGTAGTTACAAGGAAAGTGGGCTGTATTTTGAAGCGGTGGATGTTCCCACGGTAATACCCTGTAGTTACAAGAAAAGAGGGCTTTCATTTGAAATGGTGTCTGTCCCACATTCTTACGTTGTAGTTACAAGGAAAGAGGGCTGTAATTAATTTGAAGCTGTGCCTGTTATCAGATAAATACACTGTGGTTGCAAGGAAAGAGGGGTGTAATTTGAAGCAGTACCTGTTCCCAGATAAATAAACTGTAGTTACAAGGAAAAAGGGCTTTAATTTGAAGTGGTGTCCGTTTCCACATAAAAACACTTCAGTTACAAGGAAAGGAGGCTGTAATTTAAAGCGGTATCTGTCCGCACATAGATACAGTGCAATTAGGAGTTAAACAGTATATCCAAAAGGTTTTGTTGCAGGTCCGGTGTGTTGTCCATGTATGCTATTTAATTTTCTGTGTAACCACAGCCTCTATCAAACTTGGTATAGAGGGGGAGTCCCAAAGACTTCACTCTTGAAAGAGATGTATTGAGAAGTCTTGTTTAGTATACAATTACTAAACTTGTCACTGACAAAAACATTAACAGTACATTATTTCTTATAATTATCCATTGTCTGCTCAAAATATAGCAAAATCATATTTTACACATCCTGTTATGATTACACTAATGTGTACAAGTACTGTTTTAAATAAAAATGATTTCATCTTGTTGAATACATAGTAACAGAAAAATCTGTAATTGTCTCATGTTTTGCTGGTTTTACAGAGAATCATTCCTTGTCCTGAAAAGTTGATTATAGCCCAGAAAAAATGTATGTTTTATATTTTTCTAGTTAAAAGCTCCCCAATAATAACATTGTCATTAGTATTAATTAACTGAGGCAATATACATTAGTAATAAATTAAATACTCAATAATGCAAAGGAACGCTTATCACATCGGTTCTTGATAAAGGAAAGATTAAAGATCAAAATCTTTACTGAACGTTGTGTAATTTGTTGAGAACAGAATTAGGAAACAATGGTCAATGGAAACCAACATTTCCTGCACAAGGAGGAGCCCAAAGCCCACTTCACCAGCGTGAGGTTTGACGATGGGTCTGAGGATTTCATCCCGGTACCTAACCAGTGTCAGGGTACCGTTGGCTAGCACATTAAGGTCTGTGCGACGCTCCAAGACCATATGTCTACCCAGACCATCACTGACCCACGAAACCATTCATGCTGGATGATGTTGCAGGCAGCATTACATTCATCACGGCGTCTCCAGACTCTTTCACGTCCGTCATGTGCTCAGTGTGAACCTGCTCTCATCTGTGAAGAGAACAGGGCGCCAATGTCAGACCTGCCAATTCTCGTGTTCTCTGACAAATGCCAATCGAGCTCCTGGGCTGTGAGCACAGGTCCCACATCTGGCCTTTATACCGCCCTCATGGAGTCATTTCTGACAGTTTGGTAAGAAACATGCACACCATCAGCCTGCTATAGGTCATTTTGTATGGCTTCTGTATGTTCTCCTCCTGTACCTCTTCGCACAAACGGGCAGATACCAGTCTTGCTGCTAGGTTGTTGCCCATCTACGGCCCTGTCCAGCTCTCCTTGTGTTACAGCCTGCTATCTCCTTCATGCTCTTGAGACTGTACTGGGAGACACAGTAAACCTTCTTGCTAAGGTCCAAATTGATGTGCCATCCTGGAGGAGCTGGATTGCCTGTGCAACCTGAATGGGCTGCAGGTACCACCTCATACTACCATTAGTAACAAGGACACTAGCCAAACGTAAAACTAGAGAAGAATCAGTCAGGGAGGATAAGGAGAGAATCATTGTCACCACCTGCAAAACCATTTCCTTGTTCGGGGTTGTCTTGCTGTTGCCTCTTCAGTGCACCTGTTATGACTTTAATTTTCACCAAAACAGGTGACATTGATTCACAATCGCTTATGCTTCCTAACTGGACAAATTGATATCCCTGAAGTATAATCGACATGGTAACAGGCTGTTCAAATGCACAGTAGATGTTTAACCAATGAATAATATGTCCTCACGCATATCTTTTGTTGTAGTGTTGTAGTAAGAAATCTTGAGGATTTATTACACAGTTACAAGACATTTCTGAAAGACTTAAATGCTTTAAGAGGGACATGATGGACAAAACCACCATTGCCCTTTACTGCCATTAAAGCAGAAGTGGAAAACCATGCAAACAATCTAACTTGAATTATGTCTTTGTTTTCATCACTCCTTTTTTTCAATTATTATTATTGTTTAATTCATGTTTAACTGCCTTCAGTCAGTTAATACTAATAAGTGTTATTACTGAGGATTTTTCCACACATATAACACATTATTTTTCTTCTGGGCTGCACTTTTCTGGACAAGGAATGTAATTAAGCTTATCTGTAAGACAAGCACAACATGGGATAATAGCACAGTTTTCTGTTATATATATTCAACAGTGTTTTTTTAAACATTGTTTTACACACTGGTGTCATCATAATGGGATGTGTAAAATATAATTTCAGTAAAATATGAAACAGTAATCCTCCCAAATATTCTTGTTACTGAACATGTTATTATCATTTATTGTCTAGTTATACCAAACAATGCTTTTTACTGAAATTCTCTGTACAGGTCAAGATCACTTCCAAGGGGGAAGACTTTGGTACTCCCCCTCTATACCAAGTTGGATTGAGGCTGTGTGGTTACACAGAATTGCAAATGCTGTACATGGAGAGCACACTGGACCTGCAAAACATTATTTTGAATATGAAGATGAACTCTTAATTGATACATATAACTCATACAGCAATGGAAAGAAATAAGAGACCACTGCTAAATTATCAGTTTGTGTTTGAGTATAATGAACATTTTTGTTTTATTCTATTTAACTACTGACAGCATTTCATTGCAATTCAAGTAGCTCGGCTTTGTTTGACGCTTGTGAACATCCATCTCCCTTTTTATCAAATTCCAGAGGTTTTCAATGGGGTTCCGGTCACGAGATTGGGCTGGCCATGTCAGGGTCTTTATCTGGCGGCCCTCCATCCACACCTTGATTGACCTGGCTGTGTGGCATGGAACACTTTCTTGCAGGAAATATCAATTCTCAGAGTTGGGGAACATTGCCAGAGCAGAAGAAAACAGGTGTCCTTCCAGGATTACCTTATACATGTGTCCTTCACAAAGACCTATCTGCCCAGTTCCAGCCTTGCTGAAGCATCCCCAGATCTTCACTCATCCTCCACCAAATGTCACAGTGGGTGCAAGACACTAACCATCTAACCATTAGACAACCAGTTGTTCAGCAAAGCAGAAAATTTGACTTGTCAGAGAAGATGACCATATTCCATTCCTCAATTGTCCATCCATTATGGTCTTTTGCAAACTTCAGCATGGCTCTTCAAATTACAGCCCTCTTTTCTTGTAACTACATTGTAACTATGTCGGAACAGACACTACTCCAAAAACAGCCCTCTTTTCTTATATCTGCGGGACAGATACCGCTTCTGTGGGAACAGATACCGCTTCAAATTACAGTCCTCTTTCCTAGTACTTACACTGTGTAAATGTTGGTACCATATAAAAAAAAATAGGAACTTACATGGTAAGTAAGGGTAAAGTACACAAGGTATGGTAAAAATATGCTACAACAAGATAACGGTGTGAAGGAATGTTATGAAGTTTAACTGAAAACAAATGAATTTACCAAATATTTATTTAATTTTCATCAGGTCTTATTATGAAATAGACTAGTTTTAATGTGTATTTCCACCATAAGATAATGGATTTATTTGTATCTACATTTGGAAACAACACAACATTTTAGGAGATTAGCATATTAGGCAACTATTGAAATGTGAGCCAGGCACATTTGGATATCCAAATTTTAAGGTATGCATTTAAACGTTTAATTGTACTCAAGAACAGAAAAATATGACAAACTCGTAATTGTTAAGCCTATCGATCATTTTCATTCATCTGCTTCTCGCTTTCAATGCGACGAAATAATCGTCTACATTGGAGCGCTTTCGATCCGACATATTGGTAAAAATACGTTAATGTAGTTTCGAGGAGAAGCAGTGGGGACTGTAGGACAGCCAACAGATACATGCTTTTTGTGGCTTGATTCCTAACACATTTGTGATTGATGTCAACGCAGCTTTTGGTTTGGCAAGAACCGATTGCGCAAAGCGTAGGTTGGCATGGTGAAAAGTTGGGTAAAGCGGAGAAATGCGCATCATCTTTCTTTTCTCTTAAGTCCATTGTGTTGCTTTTCATTATTTTCCTATCCAGTTTGCTTCTGTTTTTTAAGCTCCATCTGTGTGCATTTTGTTTGAAGTTGATCGAATTTGCTATAAGTTCTGTGAGCGAATTTGCAATACAATAATTAGTAAAGTCACATTTAAATATTGAATTCTTAAGCCCAAACCAGAATAACAATTTAATACTTTCAAAATTGCTTTTTTAATCACCTCTATATTTACTAAGTTGTTCTGGAATATTATTGTTCTTTGCTCATGTAAGAACACGTAACACCTACATTGTTCCAACATAACTACCCATTCTTACCATGTACTTACATTTATGTTGCTATGCAGTTACGTGGGAACAATCCTGTAAGTAATGGGCTGTAATTTAAAGGGTAACAAACAAATCTACTGTTTGCAGTTTTATTAATCATTTACAAAATTTAAAACTACAGTGTATTTTTGATCAGTTTGATGATATTTTAATTAGCTTGTCTTTTAAAAGCAAGGATATTTCTAGGTAACCCCAAACCTTTGAACAGTAGTGTGTCTGCTGCTAGGAACACTTCTATGAACGTCATGTGGTTCTATAAATTAAGTACAACAACAACTACATATAAAATGTATTTGTCATTTTTCAGATCTTGCTCACCCTTTAATATACCTCGCTCCTCCTCACCTATTATTATGTGTGCTACACATATCACCATGCTAGAAATCTCTCAGACATGATACCCGCCACCTAAGGATCCCTGAGGGTGAAAATGTGTTTCATTGGATTCACTTATGCAGCACAGCTTTCTTTGAGGTCAGAACACAAATCTAAACACGATTTTACAGGTATCATACCAGTTCCACAGATGGCCATTGTAATCTCTGAAAGCCAAGTGAGGACAGAAGGTTTACTTAAAATTTCAACCTACGTAAACGTGTTGTATTGAGATATTATGTTAAAATTAACATGGGTAGCAAAATGCTGTTACGTCAGTACCGATATGTTGCACAGAACCTGTATTTGCTGCTGTGTGCTGCTCGGGTACATTTGCATTGTTTGCTTACACAATTACAGTAAATGTTTAGACAAAAGCATCAAAACCTTAACTTCTGTAACCATGCCTTAACACTAGGACCATCAAATGCCAATGGGAATTGATGTTTGAGTTTGTAATTATAATAAGACTGCAATTTTCAAAGCTACACCCTACTCCTTCCAACACTTTTCCTAATTAGGCATATATTATATTGTTGTGTTTTATGAATACATGATATTCTGCCTTGATGCCTCTTTTTTCCAGCTCAGTGCTAAAAAGTAAAAAATTGTCCTTCTGCTTGTGTTGTGTACAAGGACCATCACTAAAAACATAAATCACAGAAACCTCTGGGCAGGTTGCCTGCACAAAATGCAATTGTAACAGGGTTCAGATGCTCCCATATAGCTGCTGGGCTTTTGAGCTTTGATGGAGCACAAAAGCCAATATGTATTTAAGCAGGTTGGTTCTTGGCTACCACCTAGATAAACAACCCCTGTATGTAGTGATGCCTGCTGGTGAGATATCCAAAGTGCACTGCCTGGATCTCAGAACTGTACTTGCAGGTAAAGTTCTCTGAAAAATCTATGTGAATTAAGCACTCATCAATGCTTCTTGAACTTGCTCACGATTGTGTGGAACTGCTCTGCAAGTTTCTCCTGGGTACCCCAAAAAATTTGTTTAACAGATATCTTTACTGTTGGCCCCTCCGGATCATTATCTTTTGTCTTCTCTTCTGTCCCCGACTGAGTATGTGTCAAGGCTGCAGGTAAGGATCCAAGCGCGGACTAGGGAGTGACAGACAGCGCAGTCGAGGATGGGCTGTCAGGCGTCTCCCGTACCGGTAGCGAAGGCACAGGCGAGCAGGAGGCAGAGTAGTCGGGGACGGGCAGAAGGTCGGTAGACGAGCGGAATGTCGGTAGACGAGCTGGCGGCAGTAGTACAGTCAGGGAGCAGGCAGAGTAGTCGGGGACAGGCAGGAGATCAGAACACGGGCAGTGAGCAGACGTACAGGCAGGGCGCAGACAGAATAGTCTGGGACGGGCCAGCTGTCGGTACATGGGTAGTCGGGACGGAGGTTTGTACAGTGTGACAGAGTTGTAAATACGGTTGGTGATGAGGTGAGTGGGAACAGGTGTGTGAACAGTGATTGGGAACAGGTGTGGGAACAGATGCGCACTTGCAGCTCAGGGACGCGAGCGCACGCCTCTGCGACGAACGCCCCCAGGCGGACCACCAGGAGCGTCCGGCCGCCGGCAGTGGAAGTCCCGGAGCAGTGTTGCGTCCAGGACCTGGCGACGAGAGACCCAGCAGCGTTCCTCAGACCCGTAGCCCACCCAGTCAACCAGGCATTGGACCCCGCGGCCCCAGCGCCGGGAGTCCATGATTCACCGAACCGTGTACGTAGGTGCCCCATCAATGACACGGGGAGCAGGAGGACACGAAGGAGGAAGGAGAAGTGGACTGTGGAGGACGGGTTTCAGGCAGGATATATGTCAGGTGGACCTTGAGGGACAGGGGAAGTTTAAGCCGGACCGCTACCGGGTTGATGAAGCGGTCCAATTTGAACAGTCCAATGAGTTGGTGGGAGAGCTTGCGGGATTCGGTCTGCGGGGGCAGGTTCCTTGTAATTGTTTTCTTCATGTAGTAATCCTTCTGAAATCATCTCTACACTCACCAAAAGGATTATTAGGAACACCTGTTCAATTTCTCATTAATGCATTTATCTAATCAACCAATCACATGGCAGTTGCTTCAATGCATTTAGGGGTGTGGTCCTGGTCAAAACAATCTACTGAACTCCAAACTGAATGTCAGAATGGG
The DNA here is from genome assembly GCA_016801105.1 of Esox niger. Taxonomy (NCBI): domain Eukaryota; kingdom Metazoa; phylum Chordata; class Actinopteri; order Esociformes; family Esocidae; genus Esox; species Esox niger. The sequence continues at coordinate 5,376 of JACXGJ010007439.1, read as the reverse complement.
AAAGAAAGGTGATTTAAGCAATTTTGAGCGTGGCATGGTTGTTGGTGCCAGGCGGGCCGGTCTGAGTATTTCACAATCTGCTCAGTTACTGGGATTTTCATGCACAACCAGTTCTAGGGTTTACAAAGAATGGTGAGAAAAGGGAAAAACATCCAGTATGCGGCAGTTCTGTGAGTGAAAATTCCTTTGTCGATGCTAGAGGTCAGAGGAGAATGGGCCGACTGATTCAAGCTGATAGAAGAGCAACTTTGACTGAAATATCCACTTGTTACAACCGAGGTATGCAGCAAAGCATTTGTGAAGCCACAACACGCACAACCTTGAGGCGGATGGGCTACAACAGCAGAAGACCCCACCGGGTACCACTCATCTCCACTACAAATAGGAAAAAGAGGCTACAATTTGCAAGAGCTCACTCAAAATTGGACAGTTGAAGACATTTGGGATGTGGTGGAACGGGATCTTCGTGCCCTGGATGTGCATCCCACAAATCTCCATCAACAGCAAGATGCTATCCTATCAATATGGGCCAACATTTCATTTATGATGAAAATTACAGGCCTCTCTCATATTTTTAAGAGGGAGAACTTGCACAATTGGTGGCTGACTAAATACTTTTTTTGCCCGCTGTATGATTGTATTAGCAGCAAAATGATGGTTTTAATAACATTTTCTATTTGTTTAATATTCAATAAAAATGTAACTATGGTATCTGAGGACATGGAAATTTGTGTTTCTACTACTTCGAGAACCAATAAAAAATAAAAAAAACATTTATATTATTTAGCATTACAATGCCAAGCCAACTTATTAACTGAGGACTTTGAAATGCAGTTTGGTTTCCTTTAACAAAAATCTTAAAACTTAGTCTGGGGGACTTAAAGGGCCCCCGATTCAGAAAAACACCCTGCTATGTTTGACATATTTGTTATTAGGTTATTGGTTTATAATTCATTTGCACAAGCAACCATGTTGCAAATTTATGTCTTTGTGTTAGTGAATGTTTTGGATTTTTTAAATTGTTACTTTGTTTTGATGAATATTCACTAGGCCACTCTTCAAATGGATTTTGAATCCATCCCATTACCAATTCTTTATTTTTCATGTTTGTCCTGACATGGTGGACAGTGCAGGTTCAGGATGGCACCTCCTGAGGCTGAATTGGTCATTGTTCTTCTTTCACTCATGGTGTCACTTTCAATTGACTTAATGAAGTGAAAGCAGGGGGGTTATATGGTATGATAATTGATTATGTTTGGAAAGCGTTGAGCTTAGGGCTCAAAGCAAATCAAATTGGTACTTAATTGGTAATTAGTTACAAGAAAAATTGTTTTATTTCTGTTTGCATAGTTATAACAGAGCCATGGCCTCTGATGTTTCACAATCTTCCATTCACAGGATCTTTTTTAAGTGGTTTATATGGAAATTGTTTGGTTTGATGTAAAGTCTAACATTTGAATGGTTGAATAGAATACATCTAACCATTTTTATTTGGCTAAACAAAGTCTTGTCTAAAATCCTATTCCACTGCTAGTTGCTATCGAGCATAAATATAGCACTAGGAATCAAATAACAACCAAGCCAGTTCTGGATGGAAAAGGAAATTTGACATAGACTATTATCGAAACTTGTCTTTGTAGGGTGTAAGTGTCTCTCTAATGATGGAACTTCTGAGATCCATACGTTTTCAGGACTGATGTATTGTCTTCATTGTTGGGAGTTGACGGATCAATACACAGAGGATGAAAGTCTGATGCACTCTTGAACCACACTAATTCTTGCTTTGCAGTGATACTTTCAACAGATGGGAACTTTCAACATCACAAACCCTTTTCTGATGATACATCATGTCACTGAATGGACACAGACCCAAAAGAGTACCAGGAACATGTTACAGAAGGATTTCTACAACAACACTGGTCAATTCTGTTCCAAATCTTCCTGACCACTCTAATGGCAGAACCTTGCCAGGATCAGATAACTTGGCTTCACACTCCATTTCTAGATGAATCATCAACAGCGAGATGACAGAAGAATCCACCATGTGACCCGTGGTACTCTGACTCGTGGTCCTGTGTTGACTAGACATGTCTCATGGTCCCTACACAGTGGGGACACAATGTTGTGGTGTTAATCTTGCATTAGTGAAGTGTGGAAAATTCACTATTACACACTTACACTGAGTTGTTAGGAGAAACAGGCAATTTGTTGTGTCCACATCACCCTGACTGCAATTACTGCTATTGGAACTTTGAAAATTGAAGACAATAACTACAGGACACTTGATTGGAAACTAACCTAATTCCTTATTATCTAAGATTTCCCTAAATTAACTGATACAGTGATTTCATAAGTATTATGTTTTTTTTCTCACAAGATAGGTGGGAAACTTTGTGCGATGATGATCCCAATATTGGATTTCAACGTATTTGAGATGATTCTTAATGATCTACTGATAAGGCTGGAGTGTGGAACCAAGCGCGGACACAGAGGCAGGAAGGAGGTGTCGGGAACATAGGAGACACCTGGTGGGAGGGAGGAGACAACAGTAAGACGGGTGAAACAAATCAGAGCATGACATCTATATTATGACGGATATCAGGGTATGTTTGGCTAGTGAATTGTTCCCTATTCACAAGTTTCCCAAGTATTCACAAGTTTTCCCTATTTAAAGGTAGAATCTCTCACAGGTACAACAGGATAAGCAGTTTGATTGGGGAATGTTGAAGTATATAAATGTACACAGGAAGTCACGTTCATTCAAAGCGCAACAGTTGGTACCAAAATCGCTTACAGTAATTCTGTCCCATAACTCTATACAGTTGAGGTACGACCGGAAGTTCCTTGAGATGAGCTCAAGTTTGTAAGACCGAGTATCACATCATGAACAATAATTGTCATGCTGCAATAATTAACTGCGGTACTCTCCCTTGACGACCGGGTATGTGATCATTATTTCAACAACTATACCAAATGTCTGATTTCTTAATGTGATGTCCCACCGTTTAGAACTGTACAGATTACAGGGGGAAAAAGTTAGGTTGTCACATTGACGTACGACAAACAACACTAGTTTTGTTTCCTTGGGTGATCATTTTAATCAGTCAGAGTAGCAACACCCATACAGAGAATTATGGATGTGAAACATTGAAGTCACAATTTTCAGAAAACACAAATCTGGTTTGTTTTTCAAGAATGCCACAGGTCACATGGATGTTACGGACCATGCAGGCGAGAACATGGGCCTCACGGAAAGGGCTGCCTATCAGTGCATAGTACAAAATTTGAAATGGTCGGCCTTGTTCATAGTGATATCTTCTTTCAAGAGAAACTCATGTTAAATAGTGTTGAGATAAAGGTTAGGATGGCCCGCGGTGTGGGATACTGTGAATTCTTTATCCATGAACCAAAAAGCAACCAGAAGTCAGGGGAGAGACATCTTTATTCAGCATGAGGCAATGATGTTAACCTTCCATTGTTTTTTCCTTTTCTCTCCAGTGAATACAAGGTGAACACAGTCTTTTATGCCAGGACACATGGGAGGCATTCAGTGGTCATACTCAGCCATTACACAGTCAAAAACCCTCCGATAAGAAAGGTTTGTCCTACAAAAGACCCTTTTATGGTATGTTCCAACCTATGGTCAATTGGCTTCAGAGTTAGTCAGCACATCTATGATGTGTTAAGTTTCTCATGTTTATTTCCTCTCAGCGGAAAGATGTGTTCTGTCTTATTGGTGCAGGGTATGTGCGCCATCATTTGCATACATTATCTGATTTACTATTTGTCAAGAAAGTTACTCTTTCACCAGCCGTGAAACTTGGACACACTCAACCGCTACTCTCAACTACTGCCAAGTACCCAATTGAAAGAGTGTATGAAGACATTTAGTGTACCGGCAGGGGGTCGCAACCAGGAAAAACAATAGGACCTCTGCCAAAATGTATTGTCGTTGGATTGGATGACAATGACAGTTTTACAGGAAGTTACGCAAAAAAATCTATTTAATTTCTAACGTTATAATTTCGAATTTATGGCTATGTATGTAGACGGTCAGCAAATTCCTGGCAAATCCTAACGCATACCCCCTGGCCTCATAAGACAGAACGCGTCTTTAAGTTATCAAAGAATGGAGAGGAGCTATTTGAAAAAGACGAGGTCTGAAAAGAATAGGCTGTGAACGGCGCAGTTTTGCAGGTCTCTACCATGGGTTGTAGTGGGGCTATCAAGTTGATTTCAACAGCATATGGCATATCATATTTTAATATAGGTGACATCTATTAGTTATCGAAAAACTGAATCTCCTATTGAAAAACAGTAACCCATGTGATAAGTAGCCTCTATCATTTGTATTGTGTTTCAATAATAGCCTAAGTAAATATTGATTTATCTGGGAGTATTGCACATCCATCCATTGATGTCATGCATTCAGTGAGAGGTGATTAGCGTCAGGGTACCATTTGGGTACCAATGCTAAGTGGAGTGGTCTGTTGGCGGATAAAGTCGGAAAACAGGGTAAAGCACCTGGTAAATAATCTCAGAATAGTTTTCTGTTTAGCAGTTAATAATTGTGACAACGGAACAATGTAATATACACAAATATTGGAAAAGTAATGGAAGGAAGAGGGTGTAGCTTTCAAAATAGCAGTTTTATTTCATTTACAAACTGAATGGCCAATTGGCAAAGGGATTTGGTGGTTCTAGTGTTAAAAGCTATAAGTAAATAACCAAAGGGTGGGTGCCTTGCATCTTTAAAACTCCCCTTGAAGACCCAAGAATCATCATCATCTTCACCCGCTTATCCGGTATCGGATCGCAAGGGCAGCAGCTCCAGCAGGGGACCCCACACTTTCATTTCCAGAGCCACATTTGCCAGCTCTGACTGGGGGATCCTGAGGCGTTCCCAGGCCAGTGTCGAAATGTAATCTCTCCACCTAGTCCTGGGACGTGCCTCCCAACTGGACGTGCCTGGAACAACTCCAAAGGGAGACCTGGAGGTATTCTTGCCAGATGCCTGAACCACCTCATCTGGCTCCTGTTGTGGCAATTTCTTAACTAATGTATTTTGGAGACATGTTTGCTTATCTATTACATGGTATGTAACTCTGGTCTTTGGTTGTGACATGCATCTGTATTATTTCAGATAATCATTAGGTTCTCTGACCATCTGCTCAACGGCCTAAACCATTAAGGGTATCTGTCCTTTGTTCCTTAGGAATGTGATTGTGGGGGACGGTAGGGGCAGTTGTCCCTTAAGGTAAACACAACAGGGAACAATATGGCAGGATACTGTAAGCCCTAAATGAGTTGAAGAGGTTACCCATGTGGAGAAGGACAGTATGCCCTTTGTGTCAGGCCTAGGTGGTAATAGAACAA
>JACXGJ010007438.1:0-30492 GCA_016801105.1 Esox niger | reverse complement strand
CCTCCTTCTACTTAGACCCACACGGAAAACTCCTCCTTCTACTTAGACCCACACGGAAAACTCCTCCTTCTACTTAGACCCACACGGAAAACTCCTCCTCCTTAGACCCACACGGAAAACTCATCCTTCTACTTAGACCCACACGGAAAACTCATCCTTCTACTTAGTCTTATATGGAAAATTCATCCTGCAACTTAGAACCACATGGAAAACTCATCCTTCTACTTCGACTCACACGGAAAACTCATCCTTCTACTTAGACTCACATGGAAAACTCATCCTTCTACTTAGTCTTATATGGAAAACTCATCCTTCTACTTAGACCCACACGGAAAACTCATCCTTCTACTTAGACCCACATGGAAAACTCATTATTTTACTTAGATTGAGCTCACAGGTGACCAAGCCCCTAACATAAGGAGTTGTTTGAGTGTGATGACGCAAGGCAACCATATTCCAGTACTAAACACAAATCTGGACTGTGCAGGCCAAATGCAATATCTTACATACTATACATAGACTCCCTCCACAGTGTGTAGATTTAAACTCACAGACAATACATTATCCACAGTTAGCACTGAAAAACAATATTTCAGGTACCAGCAAAACAATGGTACCTTTGTCTTGGTTTGAAAAAATAAACTTCCCATAATCATGATACAACCAGATCTGCTACCTGTTCCAAATCATGGTTGTTCCAACATTTTCAAGGTAGGCTGTTTGTATTCTATTAATTAACTTCTGTTTCGTTTTGATATCTACCATGTAAATTCCAACAGGGGCCTTGTGTGTTAAATTCCTTAAGGGCCCTGTGTGGGGGCTCCTCGCTGCCTTCTGGTGGCCTCATGAAGAGTTGCATGTTGCTTATGTACTGTAAGAAGACAGTAACATAAAAAGATGGCTCCTATATGGTTTACTGCAAGTCACTGGAAGTCATAGTTTCACATTTTTATTAATACCATAGAGGTTTTAGTTCAGTTATCAATAAACTACAACTAGGTAAAAAATAAAAATCTATATTTTCAATCGCATTTTAGTCATTCTGCTTCATCCAGACCAACTTACAGTAGGGAATGCTTACATTCAAGAGCCATGCTCTACCAACTGAGCTGTACGGGAATATGGGTACCTTCATAATAATGAGAAATTAGGACTTTTCATACTACAAGGACCATACTCAATGTTTGGATGCATTTCAAATCTGAGGAAAAGAGTCTCGATAGCAAAGTGGAACTGACTTGGAATGTTGATGAAGTTCTATCAACGTAGTTCATTACAGTTCAGCTGGTACTGCTGCTGTCTTTTCCGGTTCACAATGTTCCATTAAGAAACAAGAAATACAACCTTCCAGGACAGTGCATTGTGTGTGTTGGTGTGTCTGTGGAGATACAACTAATGGTCATTTAACATCCAACTGGATACCCTTCATCCAGCCACCCGGTGACCAGGTTCTGAGTCAGTATCATCTTGTTCTCCAGCTGTCCACACCCTTTTGGCATTCCCCCTCTGTCTCCCCTCTCAGACCCCCCAGACCCCCCACACACTCCAGCCTCCTTTGAGCCAAAGCCGCCCCTGCATAAATACATACATCGGAGGAGTAAACATATAGACGGCAGAGCCTTTCATGTGACACCAGATTACACGCACCCAGTGTTGTTTACGCAACCACCAAGGCTAGACCCCAGCACAGACGTGACCCCAGAACCTGTCACTGAGGCTGGGGGGGAGACGGGAGACAAAGCCTTTGGAACCTGGAGGTGCCAGACTGGATCTCAGAGGCTTTTAGATGTGACCGACCTGATGGTAACTGAGAGGTTAAGGGTTAGAGGCCAGAGTGGCCCAGAGGTTAAAAGTCAGTGCGATCTACCCTCCCTCAACTATTTCAGTTTATTGAATGCACATTTTTGCTTCCCAGTCAAACTGGTATGTGAGATGTGGACATATTATAATATTTAGATGTGCTTGCCTCTTACATACTTCTTATTACTGTTCTATTTATTCTGCCAACTCTACAGTCGTAACAATTCAGGCCAACACCAGAAAAGCAGATGGATCCAAGTTGTGTTGCTTGAAAATCTATTTTTGATATAGATTCATATTCATATTTTGACATTGATTTTATATTTTTTATTCTAACAATGTTAATTTTGATGGGAAAATAAGGTCCATAGACTTGTGTAGGACACCCCCTTTTAAATAAAAAATGAAATGATCTTGCTTCTTGGCCAAGTAAGCTATTATACCAACTTAAATTCTTTGAGACTTTAACTTTAATGGGCACTTGACCCTTTGGGAGCCTTATGTGTTTTGTATAATGTTTGAAAGATTTATAGGTCATTGAGATTTGTTTCACCCATAATTGACCAGAAGGAGAGCAGGAATGGGATTAGCACAACAAACAACACACTGTAGTACATCAGAATGTTTATTGAAGGAGATTTAGAAAATGCATATAGTTATGTTTTGTTTCATTAGCTAAAGCTTCAATGTTTAACTGATCACACTGTGTCTAAGTCAGTAAGTCAAAATGTACATGGTGTCAACAATTTTCCTTAAATCGAAAATTCTGGTTTATTTGAATTTCATGATTTATTTGAATTTCCTTTTTTTGTTATGTTGTTTTTATTCTTGGCAGATAGCTGGCTAGATAACGAACTAATTGTACGCAACACAATTAACTTATTATCGGTTTTGATAATAATAATAATAATACTGCACTTGCCCAAAATAAGTTATGTGATATTATTTTTGTGCTTCTGCCATTGTTATGCTGCTTAGATCCAATCAATTAGTTTCTATTTTCTCTCAACAGCCGAGTTTATCTGATATGTGTTGTAGCAAGTGTTTTGTTTGTTGTTGTCTCAATTCACTGACTGGCTTGTAGGGGTGTGGCATGTCCATCTTTAGGCTGCCCTTAATTCATGTAAGTATTTCAGCCTCCCAGTTTTTTAAGTAGCACCTTGAAGCTACATCTTGTCAAGCAGCAGTGTGGTCTCTGCTGACCTTTGCCAAATGAAAGACTATTCCACCGAGATATTGTGGTGGGTAGAATGGAAGGCTAGTCACTATTACGCTTAAGGATCAGATCTTAAAGTTGCTTATGTTATTACTCAGTAGCCTATGTGTTATACCTCAACTTCTGTTTTCTGCTTTTTGAAAATATGTTTTTTCCATACCTGTTTGATTGAATCCCTATTATCTTGTCTTGTGTTCCCAGCCTGCACAACGCATATGGAATATCTGCTTTCTGGCTGCATTATGAAACTGCATGAGTTAATCTCAGCCTGTGCTGCCCTGCATGCATTTGACTTTCTGGCCCTGAAAGAGATCTACATTGTTGGCTCTCGCTTCAGCTAAGTGTTTTCCCATAGTCAAAGTTAAGTGGTAACTTTGGTGGTGGCACAGACTTATTTCGTCAAGTTTGAGAATGTCTCCCATTTTCCTTACCCGTCTATGTCCTCTTCTGCATTCCATTCAGTCAGTTTGAAGTGTCCATTCATGCTTAACATTATTGTCATCTACCATCCACCTGAAGGAGACCTAAATGAGCTTGACATGCTGATAAGCTCTATCCCACACAATGGCTCACCACTTATATTACTGGGTGAATTCAACTTGGGTGTCTGCCTGTGATTTCTTTCTTTCCACTCCTTTCATCTGACCTAACCCTTTACCAGTCAAACCCAATGAACAGTTTAGGAAATGCGCTTGATCTAAAAGATTTTAGACGCTGTGTGTTCACTACTCCCACTGCATCTATTCAGGCCTCTGATCACAACCTTGTCTCAATCTCTCTTTCTCTCTCATTCACCCTTACACTGTCAGCGCCACCCAGGTCATATGCTGCCGCAATACTCGTTCTCTCTCCTCGACTGCTCTCTTCTGTTTCCTATCTCCTCTCTCCCATCTCCTAAACCCTTCTCCCTTTCCTCTTCTGAGTCTGTCTCTTCCACCCTAATCTCCTCCCTTTCCAAGTCCTTGCCAAACCCATTGTCCTCTTTTCTCCCGGCTGACTCGGTTGTCCCCTCCTGCTCTGTGGCTAAATGAGTAACTGTGAACTCACAGAAGAGGGCTTCTGGCAAAAATCGTTGAAAACAAAACTTCAGAATAACCTAGCATGCATTATCTACCTCCTTGCTATCTTTTCTTCCTCTCAATGCTGCTAAAGCCTATTTTTCTCACTAGATTCTTCTTCTAACCCCAGGAAACTCTAATCCATTTTCCCCACACACCGCAGTCCTCCACCTCCTCCCTCTCAGTGAATGACTTAGCCAACCACTTTCCAAAGAATGCTGATGACATCTGCACCTCATTTACTAAGCCTAGCAGGTCCATTGGTTGCTCACACATCGAACTTGTCAATAAATTAATAGCTTTTTCCACTCTCTCTCCAGTTGAAATCCTCCATCTAGTTATGTCTAAAACAAACCTTGTCAGCATTGCGATGAGAGATTGTTGACGTGCTGTAAGCGGATGTATTCTTCTGGCTGTTACCTGGGAAAAACAGCATCTGTGCCACCAGGCAGAAAGAATAGTATAAGCCCCCCAGCACAGCCCTTGCTGCCAGCCAAGAACTTTCTCTTGGTCACTGGGAAGAAATTTCGCTGAACAGCTCAACCTGGATCGCCGCTAGACCCGACAGAGATTCTCAACTGTTTTCCCGACTGGAGTCGGAATCGAGTAATTGTCCCTGGCCCCCTCTCAGCTAATGGTAGTGATGAGATCAACAGCAGACTCATCAACCGACTCACATTAACAACCACTGGATGAAATCGGAGCGCTGCTCGTCGCAGGAGGTAGAGTATGTAGATAACTGGCTATCTATCTGGGACTCTCCCAGAAGTAGGACCAAGCCAGATCTGCTTCCTAGCTTTAATCCTGCTTCCAGCCTAGCTGGAGTGATGCTTGTTATTTATCTAGGAACATGGACAGTCTCACTCCTATAGCCTCACCATGACATAGAGTGAGGCTATAGGAGTTAGCATAGTTTTGCCTATTGAGACTTTGACTCGTTCCAAGCTGAGAACATTAAAACAAGGTAGTGCTAACAATAGCAACCTTATTAAGATACCTCGGTCATGAATAAAAATGACTGTATTTCGCATCTCAAAATAGGACTCCTTAATGTTAGATCCCTTGCTTAAAATGAATTAATCACTTATAAACTGGATATAATTGGCCTGTATGAATTTTCTGCCCAAAATGTGGCGTCTCCTCCTGGCTATACTAGTGATCATATCTCCCACGCATCCCAAAGAGAGCGGGGGTGTTGCTAATATAGATGACACAAAATATAATATAAATAAAATAAATATAAATCATTTTTCATAGCTACTATTTACAGGCCCCCTATTTATAGGCCCCAATGACCCTCTTCATACGGCCTTTGAAGCCATATTTGTCTCAATGGGTTATATCCAACATGTCTCAAGGCTGATGCACTGCTACAATCATACCTTTGATTTAATCTTGTCATGAGCAATAGATAGTGAATCTAATACATTTTCCTCATAATCCTGGAATATCAGTTTTATTGCATTTACCACCACAGCAAGAAACCTACTTGCACCTCAAACAATGACTTAACCATTGTAATATAAATTCTCGCTCTACCAAAAGTTTTTGATACTAAATAAATCTTAAATACATCTAAATGAATTTGCAAATGATAAACACACCACAGCAAAATATGGTTGCACCGCTAAAAAGAAACTTGCTTCCCTGGTACACAGACAATACTACAGTACTCAAACAAGCCTCCAGAAAGTTGGAAGAATTTCGACTAGCCTGCTTAGACGGTATACTACAACACCGAAAAGTACTCACATCTGCTTATTTCAACAACCTGATTGAGGTGACAAAAACAATCCCAAATTTCTCTTTGATACTGTTGCAAAGTTAACAAAAAAGCAACGCTCAACAAGTGAAGTTGGTCTCCACTTCAGCGGTAATGAATACATGAACTTCTTTGATGAAAAGATCTTCACCATTAGAAATCAACTAACGTACACCTCCTTAAATAGGTATAGTCCTCAAAATCTAAGTTGTCCTGAGAATGCACAGAACCTCCGTGACCTGATATCAATGGGGACACATACACTTTTTTATCCTGTATTGCTTGACACGTACACTAAATTAGTTATGAGTTCTACAATAAAATTACTTTCTGTGCTAGGTGAGCTGATGTTGAACATGATTAATTGCACCCTAACCTCAAGATACATATCAAACTCACAAAATATAGTAGAAAATCTTATCTGGATCCAGATATATTAAACAATTATAGACAAATATCAAACCTCCAGTTCCTTTCAAAAATCATAGAAATGTCTGTTTCACAAAAAACAAATGTCTTCCTGAGGACAAATATAATTTATGAAATGCTACTGTCCAGTTTCAGACCCCATCATAGCAATGCACTCATGAAGGTAATAAATGACCTACTGGCCTCAGACAAAGGTTCTGCACTGGTTATGATACTTTTTGATCTTAGTACTTAGTACACTAAGTATGCTTAGTGACTCGAGGGTGGAATCACTGGTTTGTTGTTGCCTCTCTGTTGCGCACTGGTGCAATTGGGCTGTACTCTGCTGGCAGTACTTGGCCCTCATTCAGGGTGGTTGCGGTTAGTGGGTGTCCCTTTGGTTGACGCTTGGCAATGTGGGTGGAATGATCTCCTGCCTCTGGGGCCCTGTCGGGGGCCTCCCCCAAAGAGGGCCACAGTGTCACTGGACCCCCCTGTCTCGGCCCCAAGGTCTTATACTGCTATATTACTGTGCTGGGGAGTAAGGTCAAAATGTTCCCTGTCTTCTGTCGTTTTAAACTTAGGAGGACATGTCTTAACCCAGACCTGCAGAGTACCAGGCTTGACTTGTTGCAGTCCCTGTCCAAAGTCCTCCTTGTTATGTTGCAGATTAAGACGATACCTGACGATTTCGGCTGCCACTCTGCTGACCTCCCCCCGGACGGTCCCCATCCTTGTCCATCTGGTCATGCCTCCGAACTGGACTAGGTTTAAATAGACTCTGGGCTTAGCCCACATGCATCGAACTATTACAATTTGGAATATGTTCACCCGGCACAGCCAGAAGAGGACTGGTCACCCCACAGAGCCTGTTTACACTCTAGGTTTCTTACTAAATTTTGGCCTTCTTTTGGAGTTTTTCTTTTTTCTCAGCCGCTGAAGTTCAACACAACTGTTGTTTGCTCCTTGCGGTTTAAGGCCGGGTGTTTTGTAAAGGCCCTTTGTAACAACTGCTGCTGTAAAAAGGGCTTTATAAAATACATTTCATTGATTGATTGAGTACTGCCTTTAACACTATTGATCACTCCCTTCTCTTGAAGAGATTGACAACCCATATTGGGCTATGCGGACACCTTCTAGTCTGGTCTATATCTTATTTATCTGAAAGATATCAGTTTGTATGTGTGGATGGCAAGTCCTCTAACAAATCAAAGGTATGTTTTGGTGTTCCTCAAGGGTTGGTATTTGGACAACTATTGTTTTCAGTATAAATGCTGCCTCTGGGTGATGTCATCCAGAACCGCAAAGTAAATGTTCATTGCTATGCTGATGACACACACTTGTTTACTCTGGAACATGGCGAAGCCCCAAAATTAGCTAGTTAGGAAGCATGTGTTTCAGATATTGGGAAATGGATGATGGAGGATATTTTGCTTTTAACTCAGAAATGCTTGTATTTGGACCCAAGAAACAAAGAGTTTTGTTCTTAGATCTCACAATGAACCTTGACGGTGGTATGATCGCATCCCAAAAAACTGTGAAAATCCTCAGCGTTACCCTCAACTATGTCCTCTACTTTGATGAACATATCAAATATCTCCAGATCTGCTTTTTTCCATCTTTTGGAACCTTTTATCAAAAATGGATGCCAAAAAAGGAATCCATGCTTTTGTTACTTCTAGATTAGATAACTGCTATGCTCTTCTCTCCGGTACCCTGATATATCAATAAATAAACTTCACTTAGTGTTGAACACGGCTGCTATAATCCTAACTAGAATGAAAAAATGTGGACACATTACTACAGTATTAGCTTCTCTACCCGGGCTGCATGGACTTGCTCCGACTTACCACACTGAACTTGTCCAGCAATACATACCTGCAAAACACCAGCAATACATACCTACAAAACACCAGCAATACACACCTACAAAACACCAGCAATACATACCTACAAAACACCAGCAATACATACCTGCAAAACACCAGCAATACATACCTGCAAAACACCAGCAATACATACCTACAAAACAAAAAAGGTTGCTAGATGCAGGCCTTCTAAATGTATCTAGAAATTCTATACAAACAGACGGAGGCAGGGCTTTCTCTCATAGAGCTCCACAACTGTGGAACAATCTGCCGATTAAGGTTAGAGACGCAAACATGGTCTATGATTAAGTGATTCAGCGTGGTCTATGATTAAGTGTAGCCTGATCCAGGGGTGTGAAGGGGAACAGACTGGGTTGGTACTGTCCAGACCTCAACTGGGATGCCCTCTCTCCAATGCCATTTGGGGGTGGAGTCAGTGACTTACTGTTGTTTCTCCATTGTGGTCCTTGAGCAATGGAAGTCTGTGGTCGATACCTGGCCCTCTTTCAGGGTGGTTGCGGTGGGTTAGTGTCCCTTTGGTTGATGCTTTGCAGTGTGGGTGGATTGACTTCCTGCCTATTGGGCCCTGTCTCCTTCAGATAGGGCCACAGTGTCACTGAACTTTATTTTGCTGGGGGAGTAAGATCAGTTCTTCTTCAATCTAAATCCTTGTTAAGCTAAGGAATGCACTCTCTCTTAGGAATTGTTTTTGGCCCTTTTAGGTTGTTCTTCCTAGCCTCTGTGCATCAACACTGTTGTTGCTTGCTCCTTGGGGTTTCAGGTTGGGTGTTTTGTAAAAGCACTTTGTAACAACTGAATATGTAAATAAGGCTTAATAAATAAATTTTACTGATTTTTTTATGTATGTAAATATATAACATTAAAAACCAAATGATCACATTTACTTTAAGCCTCCAGACCCTTTCAAAATTGAAGTCAGGTGCATCCTATTTCCACTAATTGGATTCCACCTGTGGAATATTTTATTGATTGGACATCCTTTGGAAAGGCACACACCTGTCTATATAAGGTCACACAGCGGACTGTGCATTTCAGAGCAAAAACCAAGCCAAAAACTACATTTTCCGTAGAGCGCCGAGACAGGATTGTGTCAAGGCACAGATCTGGGGTAGGGTACCAAAACATTTCTGAAGCATTAGAACCTTCATCATTCTTAAATGGAAGTTTGGAATCACAAACCCTCTCTAAGAGTCGGGAGAAGGGCCAAAGGGGGACAAGTCTCATGGGGAGGGGCATGGTCAGGGAGATGACCAGAAACCTGATGGCCACTCTGACAAAGGTCCGGAGTTTCTGGGTGGAGAACCTTCCAGAAGAAAAAACATCTACACAGCACTTTACCTATCACACCTTTATGGTAGAGTGGCCAGACCGAAGCCACTAATCAGTAAAGGGCATATGACAGCCTGCTTGGTGTTCGCCAGAAGGCCTCAAAGACACTCAAGACCATGAGAAGATTCTCTGGACTGATGAAACCAAGATTCAACTCTTTTGACTGATTGCTAATCGTCCCATCTGGAGGAAGCCAAGCAACGCTTATGACCTGGACAAAACCATATTACGGTGGAGCATGGTGGTGGCAGCAAAATACAAATTCACTGGTTGGGCCACTAAAGGACATTCACAGACTGCATTGATGCCTGAGCTGTGTGTTTCTGTTATCTAATCTGACAGAGATTAAGAGGATCGGGCTTTTAGCATCGTACCAAAGATTGACTCAAGGTTGTCATCACTGCCAAAGGTGCTTCAACAAAGTACTGAGTCAAGGTGAAACATACTGGCACGGCAGTATGGTCCTCATGACTGCCCCATTTGAGTTCCCACTTCCACCATGCACCCCATCAGTCGTTGTTTTGGCTTTGTTCCAGTGTAACTTTATTTTTGATTCCGTGTCTCACTTACAGTTTTGTTATATCTTAGTTATTAATGAAAAGTCTTCCGTTCTCCCATGTGCCTGTGTCCTGACTACCTTTTTTGGGGTCTGAATACTTATGTAAATGTAATTTTTCTGTGTTTTTTCTACTGTAAATTTGTTTTTTGTTTTTTTTGCTTGGTCATTATTTGACATTATGTGTAGGTTGATATTTTTTAAATAAATGTAAAGTAACAAAATGTGAAAAAAGTGAAGGGGTTTGAATAACTTGCTTATTAATTTTTGGGGGTTGGAGATCAGCCATGATCCATGAATAAACCATCTTCCATGAACCAACCATTTCATTTAATCTCAGTTTTTTTATGTGTGAACAACTACACACCCACCTCACACAGGCACAAACCCAAAACATAATGCTGACAGTGCCGATCAGATCATCACGATTCACAGTAGACACCGGGACCCACAAACCATGACAAATATATTAGGCTGCCAATCGGTGCTAAACCAGACTCAAGGGGGAACATAAATCAGCACAAATAAGCCTGTACCTTAGTTCTGTCAGCCATCCCAGGCCTGCAGAGCAGTGTTCATCCTCCTTAATACATTTCATTACATTCATTGTCGTCTTTATTCATCACACTGTACTTGTGTGTGTACATACCTCAGTACGTATACATGATGTGGCCAGATGCAAGACTGTACCAGTCTTAAATTGTTCCGTATTCGAAGATGGGGTCTTCCCTGTCTTTGGCTAACCAGTCTTTTTCACTGGCCACATTCCCTGCCCTGTATAAGGGACTGTAGGAGGTGGTACCATCTGCACAACTGAACATGTTGCACAAGCTAATGGCAAACACCATGTTTCGCCCTTTGAATCCTTATGGACACCACCTCCACAGTGTTGTCATTTGATGTTCCTCCTCTGCTTGACCTCCAGTGATCCCGGACCACAACACTACAACCAGCATCAAATCAATCAATCAAATGTATTTTGTAAAGCCCTTTTTACATCAGCAGTTGTCACAAAGTGCTTTCACAAAACACCCAGCCTTAAACCCTAGGGAGCAAGCAACAGTAGTTGTTTGCGCCCTGGAATCACAAACACTCTCACAAAAAATACACATAACAAACCAAACAACAACATAGTAAGACTGGTGAGACAGTAGTGCAATGAGCAGGTTATAAAGGGTATATATATATAATTTCCAAATGCAAATAATGCTGGAATTAATAAATAAGTAATTTTTGTGCAGGTGAAATGTACATGAGGTAGGTGGATGTGATACATACAGTATGAACTGTTCACATGCCTTATAAACAATTGAGTGAGTTGATGTGTTCTTCACACACCATGTAAAAAATAGAGTGAGTCAATGTGCTGTTCACATACAATGTAAACAATAGAGTGAATCAATGTGCTGTTCACACACCATGTAAACAAAAGAGTGAATCAATGTGCTGTTCACACACCATGTAAACAAAAGAGTGAATCAATGTGCTGTTCACACACCATGTAAACAATAGATAATGTAGCCAGGCAGAAATCAACAGGGTCCCAAACTGGATTCAAATACTCAACAACATTTCTACTGTTTGGTGTTATTCATTTGCACAATTCTTACAAAGGATTTTTCACTTTCAGTAAGGAAACTTAGTAGTAGAAAGGCAATGCCTATCTTGTTGTGTTGTTTCCTCACACACACAAACCCACATCTTACCTACATAAATGTGATCCTCTAAATTGATTGCCCTTCCAAAAATCCCTTTGTTACTAATCTTAACCCTGAACCTAAATCTAACTTTATCCCTAACCTCAACTTGAAAAATCTAACTGATAATGCCCAATTAGTCCAAATTCTAATTTAGAAGAATGTTAGTCTAATACTAACATTTAAGCCAAAGAATGGGGATAAGAAATGTTTCCCATCTGCAGCATTTATCTAATTTAACCATTCAGCAGACGTTTTGTACCAATTTGCATAGTAAATCCTCTACACAAAAGCATGCTTGAAATAAATCCAACATATACACACACACACACACACTCACACACATAAATTCAATTAATGTGGACTATATCAATATATTAATGTCACCCACGTGCAGCTCAAAGGAACTATCAATGTTGACACTATTTATTGTAGTCAATTGTGGCTAAAGTTAAACCACTGAATACAGTCCCTGAAAATACTTTTTGATCAACAGAGCATTAACACAGAAAATAAGGAAACCCAAGGAGGTGTGAAGATGTTGAAAATCACACCTAGCCTCCAGAACTTGGAGACTTCTCTACCGCTAATGAACATCAAAAGTGAGCAAAAGTGAGCAAACCTTTCAGCTTTGAGATGATACCCACAGAATGCAGAATGAGCTTATTCCCTACGCCCATTTCCCTGAGAAAACAACCCATAACTAGGGAGCGACATTTATGAAGATTGAAGCCCTTGACAGACAGATATTGCTTTGAGATGTCTATGTTTCATTATACAGGACACAACCCAAATCCCAGTCAGTCAGACTTTTTATTCATGTTCCTGAGAAAGAGGGTTGCGTTCAGTGTGTCGCTCCGTTAACAGATAGCTCCCCAAAGTGACTCAGAACAGAGGCGTTCTTTGCTGTGCTGTGGCACCGCCTGCCTGTCTATTCGCTCTAGTTGAGAGGAATAGGGGGTAATGTTTATGCATTAGATTTCAAAGGTTCCTTCCAGCAAGGAAATCCAGATTCTAAGGTGTTCCTCTGCCAGCAGGGATCTGAGTTACTTTTCTTTCTGTCTGTGGTTATTGCTGAGTGACAATGTTTCACTCTGCATCCTCTCAACATGCGGGTGGGGACGTTAGAGTTAAGTATGCATACACAAGACTGCCTAACACGCTCTGACACTGTCATTAGTTATTATTTTGAATCTAATATCCAATAAAGAGCTTGAAAACGAAGTTGAAAGTGTCAGGGTTCTACTTAACTGAAGTGTGTTGAAAATCTCAAGTAAAAAATAAGATAGTCATGTCTACAAAAGGTGTAATAGACAGGCAAACCACTTTTTCTGTCTCTCAAAAAAGTAACTAAGGATGGAGTACTACGTTATCACACTCTACAGTAGGGTTTTCATACCATAGCACACTTTATCTTATCACGTGTGGAGCCTAGCAGACACAGTAACTTTCTAGATGTGTTCTTTATCACTTTGTCAGCACATAGTATAAACAACTTAAAGCCTCCACAAATACACCTCCCTGCTTCACAAAACTCAGATAATTCTTCTACCCTTCTACTGTGAGAGGAGAAACAGGTTGTTATAGCACTTAGAGGCAAGCTAGCTATCAGAAAATTCTCGGAATTACGCTGAGTGCAGCAGCAATACAGTACAAAGTGATTACAAATGTAAATGGATGCCTAGGCATCAGTGGAAAGCTTTGAAGAGCTTTTTATGAGCAGATCGCAGGAGTTAAACATTTAAAACTTGTGGAAGTGCCACCGTCGAGAGAATACAAGGGGAAGAAGGCAGGAAAAAAGAGGAGGAAGTGTCTTTGATGCTGGGAGATATCTGCAGGGCAGTGCTTGGGAAACAAACGGTACATCTAGGGACGGTCTAAAGGTTTCAAAATGACTCAAACTATTCAAGTGTGTTCCATTTTCAACCAACGCTACCAACAGAACCAAGTTTTATACGACACATTCTACTGTGCTTAATATTGTAGTTATCTATAAAGGCTGAGAGAGAAATGTAGACAGGTAGCAAGACTGCAGACAAATATGAAGAGATCAAGAGAAATGGAGACCGTCAGAGAAAGACCCGAAAAAAGAGAAAACGAGAGTACATGAAGGTTAACTCACACAGATAGAGGGACGTATCAGAGAAAGACTGGAAGCGAATGAAAGAGAGAAAGAGGTACAACACAGGGAGAGAGACTAAAGTGTTATGCCTCCATCTCAGCAGAGGGAGCAGTGGGAGAGCAGCTTTGAACTTGCCCCCCATTAGAAGGCCTGATGGAGGTTTGAAGAGAACTGTTAAAAGCAACTGGAGCATTTTAGATGTTAATTTGTTTTTGTTGGTTGTTTTTTTCTCTCTGTTTCCTTTCCTCTCCTTCTCAGGCCAACTTCTAAATCTTTTATTATCACACTGAATTTATCACAGCATGATGAATATACTTCCTTTACATGTTCCTTCCTGTTCTTTCACTCTTTTCTTTAAGTTGTCAAAGAGAAGTGTGATCAGTATTTTGACTGTGTTGTTGGGTTCCTGGTTAGACAGTTTCAGTGTGTGCTGAAATCCACCCATCTCTCATAATCACTAGGTTGTTGGATGGTATACAAATCTGTAGAGAAAGAGATGTAATCTTTTTAACATATACTACAAAACATTTAGTACATCTGTTTTCCCCTAATTTCTCTGGCACACATAGTCAAAGTGAAGGTGATGAGAACTGTCTATTTTATGTATGCCATGCTGAGAGTGATATTGTGGAAAGTAACATTGTCTGGAAACATTGTTTCTAATACAGTACATCATTTTGTTCAATTTTTGACATATTTTGGTTGTGTAATTAGTGTACACAGTTGATTGGAATGACAGAATCACAAATACCTGAATGATTCAGAAGCACACAAAACGACCCTATAAAAACATCTCATCTATTCAGTCATTACCCTCAATCATACAGTAATATCTCTTAGACCATACCTCTCCAAATTTGAAACAACAACCTAAAATCTTTTCATTTTCATTCTAATATATTTGAATGTCTTGATTAAGGGTGTCTAATTATTTTTAATACGGCATGCTTGACTATGTGCCTGCCTTGTGTAGATGTGCTCCAAGCAGAACTCCGCTAAGCAGAGCAAATGGTGGCACTTGTATTTTCCCTGAAACACCTGGAAATAAATGTATACATTTAAAGATTTTGAAAATGGGATAGCGTGATCAAATAAAATAAAGCTGGTTTGTTCGCTCTAACTTGAAAAAAACTATTGTAGTCTGATTGTAATCTGATGTCATTTAGTGTATTATGAGTTCAGAAGTGCCCCATTCTACATCTGCAGTCTGAACACTAGCAATCAGGAAGTTAGACTGAAGTCAACATGTCTTCAGACATGCACACACACAAAGTTGAGAAATTTTTTCACATATTTTTTTTTCTCTAACCTAATCCAAACCATATCCCAGAAAGCCTAACCCTGACTCCAAATACTTACTCTTAAATACATATTCCAACCCAAATACCAATTGTAAAAGCCCCCCTATATTTATATCCGCATATCCTTTGCACAAACTGATAAGCTTTGCAATTGTAGGACCCAGCAATCAATCAATCCATCAGATTAATTTATAAAGCCCTTTTTATAGCAGCAGTTGTCACAAAGTGCTTTTACAAAACACCCAGCCTGAAACGTCAAGGAGCAAACAACAACAGTGTTGATTTTCAGTGGCTAGGAAAAACTCCCTAAGGCCGAAATGTAGGAAGAAACCTAGAGAGGATCCAGATTCAGATCAAAAGATCGATAAGGGAATATTTTCCTTGTTTGACAATCTTGGGAATTTTTGGTACCCAGCAGGTTAGTAAAACTTTTCCCATCCTTATGGAAACCCCAAACATTATTCTCATTCAAAAGTAAATTTTATTTTATTAACATTAAACTTAAATCTAAATCATAACCATAAGCCAAAATGTTTTCTTTTTCCTCATGGGGATGGGTGAAATTTCCCTTCAAGGTCAAAGTTTCCTTATACCTGTCGGATTTTTTGTCCCCACCACAATTTTGGAACCTACACGCGCATGCACACGCGCGCACACACACACACACACAACTTCTACAGAGGTCCGGTTTACTTTGTTGTCCTCACAGCAGGTACCTACATTCCTGAAATAGCTGTCTCCAAAGTTTCAAGAGCATCCCTACACCCACCTCATCCACCCACCCCACCCCCAGCCATATCTGAGATGTTGCCTAGAGACGAAGCAGCGAGAATAGGGACAATAGAGGAGAGATCTCTTGTGTTTGGGAGGATGAAAGGACAGATCAGAGAGGAAAGAGAAACTGGGGAATGATGGAATGTGGAATGTTTGAAATTGTTGGGCTTTTTTGGCATTGGTTTAGCATCCATAATACTAAGGAAGTGATGAGATGCACCGAAAAATATACAAATTATAATTTTTTCTTCTCATTTATTGTTCAATGGGATATATTCCAGTGAGAAGTCGGATGGAAAACATTGCAGAAGTGTGGTATAGCAGACAACGATTCAGCGTAGTTCATGCAACAGCGAACATGATATCATGGCAACCATAATCTAATGTTGGAAGCCTGGTTATGTTAGGTGATGACAAGCTACTTCTAAGGATTTATAAGTAGAACCCTGTTTATAGAAATTATGGGACGCAGTGTAAAATGCTAATAAAAACAGAATGGAATGATGTGCAAAAATAATGTATCCCTATATTTAATAGAAAATAGTACAAAGACAACATATCAAATGTTGAAACTGAGAAATGTTATTGTAATGTCCCAACTTTTTTGGAAACAGTATTGTATCAAAGGTTTTTTGTTATTTTATTTAATAATGAATCCCTGTTTCTTTTGGAAGAAGGGTTAATACTGAAGACACGTATATGAAATCAGGATTGGACAGACATTCAGAATACAGACAGAAGGCATCTACCATTAAACAGAATTTCACTAGAATTTGTGAATTACACTAGAATAAACTGATCACAATTTGACCCGTAAGGTTTTGTTCCCATTTTAGAGGAATAATTGATATATCTAGGATTTAAAGGGGCAGACACACTACTTACTGAAAGCAAATAATGAAACATTGCATAGTTTAGCCATGGTTTTAGAGCAGGGGTGTCAAACGGGTTCCAAGGAGGGCAGAGTGTCTCCAGGTTTTTGGTATTTCCAAATAAATATTTTCTCAGTTCAGACCTGAACAACCAGGTGAGAGTGAAAACCTGCAGACACTCTGCCTTCTGTGGAAACAGTTCGACGACACTGTTTGAGTGTCAAAACTGGTTCCAACTGGCATTGTTGTGTGACAATGACGATGGCTGTAGCAAACGCTATCAAGGAGGTGATGGAGCCTACACTTACCAAGTTTTTAGCTTGCTTGCTGTTAGCAATCTATAAAAATATGTTGTGACCTTGTGGGTTAGGGTGACACAATGCTGCATCTACATTACATTCAGGGCATGACACTGGCACCCGCCCACCCACCAAATGCGGGTAGAATTTGGCTGTGGCGCATAACAGTCAGTCACTCTTGCTTGCCACTTTGGCAGGTGGCATTCTATATATCTATACACAGGGACTTGCCAGCATTCAAAGCTCAAAGGCAACAGCCTTCCAAAAATCTCACACCGCCTCCATGTGTTGGGATAGTAAAACATGATTTTGTGCTCATATATAAAAAACAGCGAAACACTGCAGCTAAAATGACAGAAGGAGAAATATTTTCCATATTGAGTGTTGCCAGGTGGGGTATGCTTCTTACCCAATTGGGATATTTTTAATGGGTTTGGGCGGGTTGATTTTTTTTCTGGAGTCTGTGGCAGTACACAGTGTACGGTCAATGAAATCTGGCAACCTTGCATACAGGACCACACGGGTCCAGACGTCGTGGAAATGAGTGATGTCAAAAAAACAAGTGAATCCTTGTTTTCTTTTACACCCAACAATGTTAAAATATGAACCTCAAACTATATCTAATCTGCATTTTTTATACTTTTCAGGTAACTTCTAGCGGCCTAAAATTACAGATTTGTTTTTAAAGAGAGATTGCAAGGCAAACAAAGATGACTGGTGAAAAGACCATCAGATAAGGTATGTACTATCACCAAAAACATTAAGCTATACATGCAATATAGAGAGTAAAAAAATATAATTAACATATTTAATTTACTAACAATATAAATATATAAACATGAAGACGCTGGATCAGCGACAGCAGCAGAGCCTAGTACAGCTGAAGGAAGTTGAGGGAGATTAATAATGTGCCATCAAGGCAAGAATTGGGGGGGGGACATGACCAGGCTGTAATAAATACAGCTATGTTTAGTTTTTTATGCAAGTCTATATTAACAAAAACAGAGCATAACAAAAATAGACAACAATAATATTGACTGTGATTAATTATAAAGCTGATGGGCAATTTCATTTCTTTTTTATTAACATATTAATTGTTCTAGGTTTTGTTAAGAATACATATATTGCTTGCATCCTCTGGTTGATTTTATGGAGGACATTGTAGCGTGATTTAAAACTATAATAGCCGTCTTCGGCTACATAATAGAATGTAGCCTCATTATATAAAGTATTTCACAGAGGGCCGTGTCACCTTTGCCTAATAGTGATGGAACCAGTGAACAAGAGGCTAAGTTGTAGCACACCATAGTCAAATCTTATGAAAAATAAAACATAATTCCCCAACAACAAAATGGTGGCTAGTGAAAATGCTGAGTGGCTGCTAACTTTGGAAAACCTCTAGCCACAGTGGCTGGTGAGCAAAAAAGTTGATGTCAAGGGCTGATTAAATTGTATATTAACCATAGTCAACAGTCCTTTGCAATAGGACATAATAATAGGTCATTTCAATTTGAAAGTGTTTTTCTACTAAGATTGCGGTCTCTTCTGTCATGTCCTTGGCAGCTTTATTCAGGTGAGCTAGTGCAAGGCTATAGTGCAAGGCTATAGTGCAAGGCTATAGTGCAAGGCTATAGTGCAAGGCTATAGTGCAAGGCTATAGTGCAAGGCTATAGTGCAAGGCTAACTGTGAGCTGGCAGGGGGTTCTCAGGAGAGGTTAGAGAACCACTGGTCTAAGCTGCTGCCTTCCATTCACATGTACTGCTGCATTTTGGTTTTGAAGCTAACCTACAGCAACAAAATGTATTATTCACCACAGGTAGATTTCAGACAATTTTACTCTTCGTTTTTCAGTTAAATATAGTTGGTTACAAGATATTACTGATGATGAAAACATTTCTGATTTGATCTATGTTACGCGTGGCACCGCTGCTCCCCTTCCTCCCTGACGCTCCTTGCTGGTGTATTTACCACCAGCAGGAGAGCGATGGCAGCAGCGAATTCCGAGGACACACCTGTTTCCAATCACTGATCAGTTGTGTTTATATTCTGTTGTTCACCCACTGCACAGACGATTATTCTTCTGTAATGGCCGTATTGGTGCATTTTGCTAAACCTTTTTAAGAAAAGACTATAAAAAAATACTAATTGATTGTTATTACCGTTTTGTTTCTTTCCACTTTTGCCTCACTTTATTTGCATTCCTTACACTCAACCTTAAAACTAATTTATCTTGTGTCTTTAACAAAAGTATATTTTTTTATAAAAGTGCCAAGCTGTTATATGTTCACTGTAAATGCCAAAAAATTAAGCTTATTGGCATTTTCTATTCAAATGAATTGAATGCTTTTTGCCTGACCACATTAGTAGAGCCGGCCTAGAAGAGCGAGCGACCAACCAACCGACACTTGTTAAAACGCAGTCGTTAGAGCCGTGGACTATTGATCAACAGGTCCCGTTTGATTCCCGTCACAGTTAAAACACATACCTCATGACGGATGTTCACTTTTCCGGCGCGCCCGCCCGCTGCCTCTGACGGATTTCTTTGAATAGCGTCCAGACATAGTTGGCGATTGCGCAAAGCATTTCGGGAAGACAGTGCGACCGTTTGCGCTGTTCCAGCTGCCATCTGGGATGTGGCAGCGTGTTTGCAGGCGAATTCGCGCCTTGATAAGAAACATTACTCAGTTTAACGCAATGGTTAATGGTGTCTAACGAAATATTCAAACTTGGCGGCTGTCAAGTGGGTATACCGACACCCAGCAAAAGCTTATTTCTGTTGCGTCGGTAGTTAAAGACACAGCCTTTTATGCAGGTGACCCAGGTTTGAATCTCGGGATGGCAACAATGATCAAAACTTTCTATTGCAGGTTGGCTGAACTAGGCTTCAGAAACTCTGGTTTCTTGTTTCTTTACCGGTTTTTGAATGCTCTCTTTCCATTAGCAGTGTTACAGTCCACTGTAATGATAAATTGAATTTGATATATCACACGTGTTTAGGACCCTGGAGGATGTTTTACTAACAAAAGAACAGGAAAAATAAGGGTACATTTCAAAACCGAAGGATATTATTGCATATTTTGAGGATTTGTGTGCATTTGTTGTACTGCAGTCTTAATGTAAGAACTGTACTCTTGTGGTTCTCGTTTGCACAATGGAGTTTCACATTATCTGTTGCAAATGCTGCTCCGCTCTCTCTATTGAGTCAACCAATCACACAAATGTATGCCTTCAGGGCAGATCTTCAGCTACAGTATATAATACTGGAAGTAGACCTAGCAATAGCCAAGATCTGAAAATGTCTCCGCAGAGCTAGTCACAGCAGTATTGTATTACTTTGTTGTCATTGCTAGTTGTATGGTTGTATTTTTAACATAAAACTGCTGAGATGCTGACAACTTTGCTAACTAACATACCACCCTGGGGAACAGAGTTGGACGAGGGATTGTTAGATTCATCTTTTAAATCTTCATGTGTTTATTGTCAGCTAAGAAATGTCTCTCTTATTTCTCCAAACAAGATGTATAAATCAGAGTTCCTAGTTGGTTATTTATTGTTGTTCTAGCTATTGATCTATAGTTTCTGTCAACCTGACATATTGTTTTTCTATGTAAAGTATGCAGGCATTGTAGCTTTATGATCGATATTCCATTGTTTGTATCTCTGTTATTGTGTTGTGAGCTAAACCCATGCTTGCCACTTGTCTGTATTATTTATTTTTGCCTTGTATGTTGACAGAGCAAAAGATTAGTATACATTTTATTTACTTAAGCAGTAATTGATTGCTTGAAGGGAACCCATTAGGTATGTTGATATATAAATTCTGTCACCCTTTGGCACTGCCCCTACTACATAGTCAATCAGGAGCCGCCACTGTGAGGACTCTCCTCTCTGAGCAGCTGCCCAAAGGTCTGTTTGATAATGTATGATGTCATCAAAAAGCATTAATTCTCTTGCATTAGAGCTAGATCTGATGTCAGTGATTTTCAGTGATTTTTAAGGCCCACGGTTTGCTACTGTTTTAAGAATTTTGCCAGGTGACAGTAAACACACACAAAAATATTTGTTTAGCTTTGTTTCATGGGAGCATGTTCATGGACAGAATTTTCTGTTCCTGTATCTCAACTTTCCCATTTCCTCCTCCCTGCCCTCACTGTGCAAATACTTCATGATTATCTTTCTTTCCTTCCAGAAACAAACATGGGAAAACTCCAATGCACTGATTCTTGTGAATCTCAGTTTTTTTTCTTTGTCCCTTTTCTCTCACATGTGTTTGTGTTCTAGGGACTAACACAAGGCTTGGAAAAAGAACTGGAAGCATCTGGAGCCAATCAACTCTGGTGGGTCTTGATGGCGTCATCAGTGTGTGACGGTGGTGGGGCCGGTGACTCCAGGCGGGCGTCGTGCCTGAGGTTTCCCTTTGAAGCTCCAGACCCACTATGAAGATGCATCTGCTGCCTTCTGCCCTTCTCTTCTCTCTCATTCCCTGGCTTTTCATCGCTCCATGGAGCAATGGGATGAATCAAGGGAGATTCCGGGCAAACATGTCATTTAGGATAGTGACGTCATCACAGCACTGGGTAGACTCGTGTTATGTCTGTGGTTGGAAGGCGCCAAAAGAGAAAGACGACGGCTCAGTCTGGATTTCGCAAATCAAATATAATCATAAGACACCAAAAATGGCGGTCAGTTCTGGGCTGCTAAGCTTCCATTCTAACCAAATGACCAGTTTGCTAAGATGGTCTTTAGGAGGGTAAATACTAGAGCCTTGGTTTTCTATACTATTTATTGTAGATAGTTATATAACTAAATGTATTGGTTAGCATTTGGAATTTGGTTAGCAAACATTACCCAGCTAGCCTAGCAATTTCCTTACCACACTTTTCTTCATGAAACGGTGAGATGTAGCAAACTGTGAGGAATATGTTACCCATGATCATGCAGCGACATTCATACAACCCCAACATGAAAAGCTGTTATTCAAGGAAATGTTTTTAAAGGTTTCGATAAAGAACACATCAGATTTACCACCCCGTTTCAATTTGAAGATTCACTGAAATCTTACGGAGATCTGTTTATGATCTATTTAATACCCTCAATAACCAATCCTAGCTTAAAAACTAAAACTAAATTGTTCTTCAGTAGATGTAACACTGATACTGAATGTTACCCAAGAATCAGATCAGCCAAGTGCCTGTGCTGACTAGAAGGGCTCTATTGTTGGATGCAGGTGTGTGCCTGTGTTGGTCGTCACCTGTGCTGGAGAAAGGAACAAAGTGGTTGGTAAGGGGATACCTTTAGTTATCACATGGAGAGGGTCAGACAGGATAGGCTTACTGCAGAAGAGACTGTAGTTCTATTAAGGCTGGTCAGGAAGAGGGTGAGGATCTGAGGTAATCTGGTGTGGTGGACTAGGTATAAAAACACGGTAACACTTTATTTGGACAGTAAATCTGTACTGTAGATGCTTTACAGGCTGTCTACATACAGTCACATTTCAGTTAACTATCTACTAACACTAACCCTGAGACTTAAACCTCATCCTATCACTAACCTTAACCCTTACACTTTTGACTATCCAAATAACGTGTAACCAAAACTACTGTGATATAGTTGTCTTAGTCTAGCTACCTTACGATGGATACGCTTACTGTATTGATCTGGACAAAAGTGTCTCCTAATGGACTACAAGGTAACCATCAAATGTAAGTTATCCAGTGAGGGCCTGGGGATGTTGCAGTTGGCCTGAATATGGATGTTGTTTTGGGGCAAAAATATAAGAGAGTTGATTAGTATAGGTTCACAAAGCCCCCAATGAAGGATATATTTCAGTAATGTGCCCCAAAACATATTCATACTGAAACCTTGTACATCTTAGCCAAGAGGGGTGATATGGGAGCTAATAGGAAAAATGACACCTCTCAACTGGACAAACAGGTCTGTTCTGGTATATGTACAGTATATTTGCTTGTGGGGACCAATGATACCTGACAGGATAGCAAAACAAGGAACGTGGACATTCTGCAACTCCCCATAAGGAAAAAGTATTTCAGGCATAGGGGTCAGATTTAGTAAGAGTTCCCCATAGGGTTAAGGTTACAATTAGTGTTTGTGGTCATCATCATCTTCATCCGCTTATCTGTTGTCTGGTCACGGGGGCAGCAGCTCCAGCAGTGGACCCCAAATTTCCCTTACTCAAGCTACATTTGCCAGCACTGACTGGGAGATCCCGAGACGTTGCCAGGCCAGTGTCGAAATATAATCCCTCCACCTAGTCCTGGGCTTACCCTGAGGTCTCCTCCCAGCTGGACGTGCCTGGAACACCTTCCTAGGGAGACGTCCTGGGGGCATCCTTACCAGATGCCCGAACCACCTCAACTGGCTCCATTCAACGCAAAGGAGCAGCGGCTATACTCCGAGTTCCTCACAGATGACTGAGCTTCTCACCCTGTTTCTAAGGGAGATGCCAGCCTCCCTTCAGAGAACTCATTTCAGCTGCTTGTACCGGCGATCTAGTTCTTAGTGGTAAGGTTAGTTTTAGTTATGGGTTAGGGTTGGTGGTAAAGTTTAGAATTAAAAGTCAGTGTTAGTTTTGGTTAAAGGGGTTGTGTTTTAAGGTTACAATACAGGTAAAAGTAAGGTTTATAGGTTAGGAAAACTTTGACCCTATTTAGACAACAATTTCAGTTCAATTACATTCGAAGGTCAGACCGTGACCTGGAAGGAGTATAAACTCACTGACAGCGTTGTTAACCTAGAAACTAACATGGCACTCATTGTCGAACAAGTGGTGTTTACGATAATATTAAAAAATGTTGTTGCCAGTGTGAGATATTTTGTGTTGCTTGTTAACTTCCAAATTACTTTTTTATGATTCTGTTCATACATAAAGGCGGAAGGAGTTAAGAAACAGACTTCCTATGTCACCACACTCATTCCACTCTTATACAAATTGAACAAGACATTGTCTTCAGACCTCAGTAACTTTGGGGAGTATTTGTCGTAAAGTGACTTATGTTACCTTGGAAGCTAGATGACTATTCCCATTTTCACTCTGTTTCATCTCTGACACAAATCTGGCAACATGTCTTGTTTCTGTAAATAAACTATTGTAGTGTTAAAACATTGTAGTGTTGGGAATATGTTACCCTCTGCCTTTAGAAATGTGTGTTATGTGTAGGGTAAACGATAGAATTTGTTAAAGTAGAATTATGTTTTGAATTGAGCATTGGGGGATGGGTTTAGGGATAATTAGAGTTTTTGTGGCTGGGGATAGTAGAATTTAGATTTTTTAAATTTAGCTAGATGTGTTAGTGTGTGTGTCCACAGCGGACACAAGGTAATTACCGTATTGGGTGTCACAGTGTGGGTTCCCATGACATGTCCATGCACTCACTGGTACACCTATCCAATCTGATGGAGTTCTGTGTGGGGAACTTCGAGAACAGATATTCCAATTGCGCATGTATGAATCTGTTTAATAGATGAGTATATATATATATATATATATATATATATATATATATATATATTTATATATATATATATATATATATTATATATATGATATATATACATATATTATATATATTATATATATATATATATGTATAAGCATATTATAATCCTACTGGGTAGCTCAAACCCAGATAAATGCAAATGGAGACATTATGGTATTGTGTGTGTTTGTGCTTGAGTGTGTGCAATTGCATGTCTGTGTGAGTGAATGAGAGCATACCTGAGTGTCTTAAGTGTGTGGGTGAGTGTGTGCGTTTTCAGGGTGGCTTACACAGTCCCAAATTTTCTGAGGCGAAACCCGACTCCCAGACAGCTCGAGGCAGAAGGACTGCTCCTGTTGTTGTTTCCCCGCTCCTGCATTCCTGTCTTCCCCTGATGTGTGCAAGAGAGGAGAGGAAAGAAGACAGAAAAGAAGGGAGAAGAAGGGTAACAGGTTGTTTCATGCCAGGCTGACAGCCCACGCATTCGCTCTCCCAGGACCCAATCACTCCATTCCTGTCCCTGTCCTTGCAGCTACACAGAGACACCTGTTCTCATCATATCTGAACTCTCTCTTACACACATACACATACACAGAGTTCTTTGAACTGTCAGGAGTTATAACTAAGTTGAACCTTCCACTAGCTATTTTTGAGTTGAGTGTATGGGCAACACAGCTAAGGGAGACCAAATATAGCTGAGGAAGAAGTGCAGTGCGAGAAGTGTGGAAAAGTTTTTCAGGAGCTTTAGTTGTTTGAAGTCAACAAATACTACTTTTTACAATGGTCATTTTATTTTGGTGAATCCAAAGAGCAGATGTGTAAAGTAACCAATAACAGTAAGTTTGTTACTGCAATTGAAGTCTTCACTTATCTAAAGTGGAACTGAAACGCAATTACCCACTGTGATATCATTTTGTGATATCTAATAACATAAGCAACAAAAAATAAATTTAAACTCGTAAACTGCCGCCATTTTGGAATTACGAATATGTGCACTACTCTTTGGGATGACTTAGATACTATATAGGAAATTTAGTCATTGACTAGGTTACAATGTTTTTTTTATGGAAATTAACTTTGCTTTCGTCAAAGAATACTCCCTTGGCAACAATTACAGCCTTGCAGACCTTTGGCATTCTAGTTGTCAAATTGTTGAGGTAATCTGAAGAGATTTTACCCCATGCATCCTGCAGCACATCCCACAAGTTGGACTCACTGCCTTGATGGACACCTCTTACGTACTTTATAGTCAAGCTGCTCCCAAAACATTTCAATAGGGTTGATATCTGGTGACTGTGCTGACCACTCCATTATAGACAGAATACCAGCTGACTGCTTCGTCTCTAAATAGTTCTTAGATAGTTTGGAACTGTGCTTGAGGTCATTGTCCTGTTGTAGGAGGAAATTAGCTCTAATGAAGCACCGTCCACATGGTATGGCATGGCATTGCAAAATGGATTGATAGCCTTCCTTTAAGATCCCTTTTACCCTGCACAAATCTCCCACTTTACCACCAGCAAAGCACACCCAGACCATCACAGTGAGACTGCATCAAGCACTCCTCCAGCATCTTTTCATTTGGTCTGTGTAACAAAGGGCACTTCATTACTAGTGACTGACAGCTTTGGCCTGGTTAATATGGAGCAATGGGGCTGGCTAGGGAACTTAATTAGGCACATTAATAATGACACTTGCCATATGGGTGGTGATGTTTTGCAATTTATTAGCAGGATTTGCACAGAATATTTTGCACATTGCATGTTTGCACATTCTTTATGAAGCATTTAGTGAGGCACTTTATTGATGTTAGATAGCAGTGGTTGATTGTCTGCCAGCAGTGTGAGTATTCAGCGCCACCTGAAAGGGAGAGTGGCTTTAGATGAAGTTCTGATGATAATACTGTGTGAATGTTTGGTAATTGACAACAGAACAGTTAAGGTAGGGTTTCGTTTGACTTTATCCAGTTATATTTATTTGTCTAGGTGCAAAAATATCATAGGATGAATGTGCTAGGGCAATACTTGGCTGAATATTGTTTTAATTGTTGGTAAAATCACTTACCTGTCTTTTTTCGTCTGCTCCAGAGCTTTCAGCCAAAAGAGTCAAGGTGTACAAACACAGAGATAAATGTTCCAGGGTGAGACCAAGTGGTAGGATGGGGGGGACATGTATGTTGGTATTTATGTATATTTATTGTAATTGTTTTATGTGTTTGTTAGGTGGTAACCTGTAGGGGAGTGAATGATTATGTTTATTATGTATTGAATTATATTCTACATGTTGTCTAAAAGGTTGTGTTTATGTGAAATT
Organism: Esox niger; assembly: GCA_016801105.1. NCBI lineage: Eukaryota > Metazoa > Chordata > Actinopteri > Esociformes > Esocidae > Esox > Esox niger. The sequence goes on along the minus strand of JACXGJ010007438.1, from coordinate 3,602 downwards.
ATTGTGAGAACACCTACTCATTGAACCATTCAATTCTTTTCTTTTTATTGGCCAATCTGAGATATGGCTTTTTCTGTGCAATTCTGCCTAAAAGGCTAGCATACAGAAGTCACCTCTTCACTGTTGATGTTGAGACTGGTGTTTTGTAGGTACTATTTAATGAAGCTGGCACTTCAGGAACTGCGAGGTGTTTTGTCCTCATGTTCAGTTGTACACTGGGGCCTCCCAGTCTTTCTAGTCTGGTAAGAGCCAGTTGGTACTGTTCTATGAAGGGAGTAATACACAGCGTTGTCGAGTTCTTAGCAATTTCTCACGTGGAATAGCCTTCATTTCTCAGAACAGGAATAGAATGTTGATTTTCAGAAGAAAGTGCCAGACCATTTTGAGTTGGCAGTTGAATTCACAATAGTTAATGCTCCAGATACTGAAGTAGTCTAAAAGAGGCCAGTTTTAATACGTCTTTAATCAGAACAACAGTTTTCAGCTGTGTTAACATAATTCAAAAGGATTTTTATAACGATCACTTAGCCTTTTAATATAATAAACTTGGATTAGCAAACACAATACTGAAGGTTTCTGAAAATGGGCCTCTGTATACCTATGTAGATATTCCATAAAAATGGTCTGTTTCCATGTACAAGAGTCATTTTGAGCCTGAATGATAGTCATGTCGTTGGATAGACTACACCACAGGTTAAACAACATTAAATGGTGCAGCATTGCCAATAGCTACAGAATCAGACACAGCTCTATATGACCTCCAGAAAAGTGACAGTATATTACTAATCACATGGCCCCTGCTACGTGAAGAGGATGACTTTTTGGAGGTCGCCATACAATTTTGGAGCGCCCTAGTCTAATGTTAGCTGAGTAAGTCTTGTCCTTCCTCTCAGAATAGTTGACTGGACATGTATTTTACCCAAAATACAATTAGAAATGTTCATGCTGAAATGTGTTTTCATTTATTCATTCATGTACATTATCTCACATGAGCTGCACTGCACTTGTGTTTTGTATAGTGTTAATGTATAGTGGCCTAGCCAAAGCTCCAGGTAAAACCACACAGAACATCTGTGGGTCAACCTGATGATTGCAGTTTGATAACATTACCCACGATCCGCAAAGAAAAACGGGAAACTGCCTGAATCCAGGTGTGCGAAGCAGGTAGAGATATACAAAAGAAGAAACAAAGCTGTGAACTGGTAAGTCTGTCCAAACTTTTTATTGGTTTACACACACACACACACACACACACACACATACACATGTGTACATCACCTATAGATAATGTTCTCATACTCGGACTGCAGTCTGGCTAATTAAAGTACAGCATGACAATGGGGGTTACCCCCTACACCAGCACAGCCTGCATGACACACCCCTGACATGATTGATTGCGACTGTCAGGTCTCTCGGCTGGGTGTCTCCCTCTGTCCCGTCCCTCCCACCCACCCCGCAGAAAGGATTACATGGGCCCTCCATGACCTTCCCTGGCATTGTGCTGTCTAGGCCCCACATCAAAGACACTGCAGGGGACATTAACATTTTTAATCAGCAGCAGGGCCCCATGCTGGCACATGATGCCCGATCACTTTCATCAGGAATACACAGAGCGCACCCTGACCAGAGTACACACATACACTGCTCACACACAAACAAGCCCAAATAATCCAAACAAATTGTTCCCCTTTAGTTGGCAGAGAGGCCTCAGTGGTCTCTTTCCCGGTACCCCCATTCCCTCGGCCATCCTGTCATAGTCCTTTATTCCCATTAGCAGACAAAAGGAGGATGAAGAACTAAACCTCCACTTCCTCTGTCTTTTGGTCTCTTCTCTCCCCCCATTTGTACCCCATCAAACCTCTCTCTACATCCCTCTATTTCCCTCCCTCTCCATTCCAGGAAAGACACAGTTAGTGCCTATATTAAAGGGTGAAGTGGGGTGAGAGGAAGCAAAGCTACGATCATAAAAGTGGCCCACCCTTCATTAAGCAGTGGCCAAGAAACTGAATTAGATCCCATTCATCAGTGCTCGGTCTAGAAAAATGTTTTCAACTGGAAAATCTAAATCCAGCATTTCTCATCATTTTCTCATGTTGAGGTAGTCCATCCAAGGTTCAGGTTAAGTGGCCTAAAGTTAACAGCCTATCAGAGAATAATCATGAAACCAGCTGGTTCTGATCAATGGCCCAGAAGAAGGAGCACAAGTCCACTGGGAGGATTCACATGTATGCTACAGCACTAAGCTTACAAACAACCGTCCATGTAGAGGATATTAAAAATTCCCATCAATCCTACATGAAGCTCCACATTGCACTCTGTCTGTTATCAGTGGGCTCTTGGTCAGAGTTCAAACGCTTTACTCAAGTCATTCTTTCATTCCCTGCATAAACAGGAACCATACTCTTCGGCAAACAGATTGTAAAACGACTTTATTGCTCCTTTTTAACTATTATGAATGGGTTTATTATTCAATTACGATGTTGTTCATTGCAACTGTTTACCTTTAAGTTTTGGTTATATTTATGTTAATGTTTTTCATGGCAAGAAATCGATATGATTTTAATTCACACACAGATGGAGAGAAAGAAAGAGAGAGAGAGAGAGAATAGAAGGGAAGAAAAGGAACACATGCCATCTGCCACACAATGCCTGGTCACATTAAAACTTCATCACAGGAAAGTCCTGGTAAACAGCTGTATATTAACCACAATGCCAACAGAGAACAGAGAGATCAAAACAACAGAGGGGAGGATGAATAGGTCAGAGAACAAGAACAGACTGAAGGAGGAGATAAAGGAAGTAGAAGAAAGACATTCAAATCCATTCAGTCTAATACTGTCATCAATCTGGTTATCTGGTTTTTATGCATCATCTCAGCACACGCTGGTGCGTTATCATCCCTGACTTCTCAACACATGAAGGAACAGGATTAGCTGGTTCCTAGGCAGATGCAAATTCCCCACGGGAGCAAGTATAGTCAGTATCATCTGGGCCTGTACATAGCTGAATAGACTTCCAAATGGTAATATCAGAACCAGCATTATCTCACCAGCCCAAACTGAATCTTGGCACAAACCAGAAAAAACACACAAATGCGTGTGTACACAAATCATAAAAAATACTAGTGCCATCCTCAAATGACTTTGACAAAAAAATCTAAAATCAAATAGGTGTGTTGGAATGCCATTTTATTTGGCATCTTCCTTTTTATGATTTATTTTAGTTTCTCTAAGAACAAGACATTTACGGTTGATAGCGTTGTGTTTTAAGTCATTCATCAAACCACGAAGCAGAATCAGGGCATGACCTGGCGTGGAACAGAGGAAGCCATCTGATGTTTCCCACACCACTCTCCCACTGGGCAGTGGACAGAATCCCAACCCACAGGAAAATGTTATCAGGCCAAGCACATGTTCAGCATGTTTCTCACCAAATAAAACTACACAGCAGTGGTGCATACACGCATACTGTATATTCTGGTGTCTTGATGAAGTTACAGGAAGGTGAAGTCTGGTTATGGTTGCAAATTGGTTATTGCTAGTATACAGTATAATGGATGCATGTGGGGGATTGTATGGATGCATGTGGGGGGTTGTATGGAT
>JACXGJ010007437.1:20511-30609 GCA_016801105.1 Esox niger | reverse complement strand
GTCCTCCCTTCGTCAAAACCACCTGACTGGACCCTCCCGTCCTCCCTTCGTAGAAACCACCTGACTGGACCCCCTGGTCCTCCCTTCGTAGAAACCACCTGACTGGACCCTCCCGTCCTCCCTTCGTCAAAACCACCTGACCGGACCCTCCCGTCCTCCCTTTGTAGAAACCACCTGACCGGACCCTCCCGTCCTCCCTTTGTAGAAACCACCTGACTGGACCCCCTGGTCCTCCCTTCGTCGAAACCACCTGACTGGACCCTCCCGTCCTCCCTTTGTCAAAACCACCTGACTGGACCCTCCCGTCCTCCCTTCGTCGAAACCACCTGACTGGACCCTCCCGGTCCTTTCCCTTCGTCAGAACCACCTGACTGGAACCTCTGTCCTCTCCCTTCGTAGAAACCAAGCATACCTTGTATTCCCTCTCGTAGAAACCACCAGAATGAGACAGACCGGCTGTGTGAACAAGGCTGGGAGGCTAACTGCTTAACGACTGAAGAAACGTTTGGTTTGGTCTTCAAGTTTTGTTTGCTATTTTTCTGTCATTTCAAATGGCCTTAATCTATCTGCCATTGCTCTGGAGTTGTTGTAGTCTGTTCCTTCTATTCGACTGTGCCTGCCTTGCCCCCCCAGTAGGCGCAGCCTCGCCCCCCTAAATGGAGTGGTTGCGCCCCCCAGAAGGCGCAGCCTTGCCCCTGCAGACCGGGCTGCTTCCAGATTGCACTAGTTACTGTCATGTAGTCATTTTGATATGGAATTCTATAGGGAAGTGTTAAGGGTTTGATTCATGGGAAATATTATATATTTGTAATGTTTAGCCCATTTTATGACTAGACATTAAAGCGTGAACACTTTCAGTGCAAGGTCAATTATTTAGACTTTTTAAAAGAACAGTATGCCCCATATTGATGGCACCATTTCTATGTAAATGACAGTTGAAGCATCTTCAGAAGACGGGCTGTTCTGTGTTCTGGCGTTAAGAGACCCAGGCTTGGTGCTGTTAACTACACTCTGTTCTGTGTTCTGGCGTTAAGAGACCCGGGCTTGGTGCTGTTAACTACACTCTGTTCTGTGTTCTGGCGTTAAGAGACCCAGGCTTGGTGCTGTTAACTACACTCTGTTCTGTGTTCTGGCGTTAAGAGACCCAGGCTTGGTGCTGTTAACTACACTCTGTTCTGTGTTCTGGCGTTAAGAGACCCAGGCTTGGTGCTGTTAACTACACTCTGTTCTGTGTTCTGGCGTTAAGAGTCCCAGGCTTGGTGCTGTTAACTACACTCTCCACCCCTGAACTAGTACAACTATTGGACCAATAGGAAAGTCTCTTTCTCCAGTCTCCCATTGGATGAACACTTATGCAAAGAGCAACCTATAGATTCAAGCTTCAGAGATTTAGCTTCCCATATTACTACCCACTTGCAAATATTTATATTCAATATATTGTGGTTAACAAAAGAGAAACGGAACGACTAATGCATGGTCCTGTATTGTTGAGAAGTGTCCAGGTTCACATTTGTCATTAACAATTTGTATTCTTCTTTCTGCAATTATCTAAAAGTATCTGTAAAGGATTTAAATGAATTGAGTCCAGTCCAGGTGCAGTCTTGGAGCTGTATAGGATGCTGAGCATCAATGTCTGTCCCCTTGGTGTTATAAGGGTCAGAGGTCAGTCCAGCTTCACATTCTGATCAGTTAGGACTTCAACTGTTTCTGTTAATCAATTGAACAAATAATGGTGAATCTTGCAGTGATGAATCGTGTCTGAATGAGAAGCTGATCTGAGCCTTGTCCTGATGTGTTGTATGGATGGGTCACATGATGGTCTGATTGGTTGTTGAGTGTGTCATAGATGCAGTCACGTGCTGTGACAAATAAATGCCTATTTGGAGGATTTTGTAAATTACTGAAAGCGACATTGTTTTTACATGGAATTACTCAGTCATTCTGTGTTCTGTTGCGATGTTGAAAAAAGATTGTTGTCTGCAAGAATGCCTGCATTAACCATTAAAGATGTTTTACAGCAGTTTACATTTTATTTACACTACCTTTATTCAACACATGATCTATGATTAATATAATTTGTTATTCCTTAAATTCTTGTAATGCACAATTTGACAGAATTATTTTATATTTGATAATGTAGGATTCATTAAAGAAGGCAAATGCAGTACAAATGGCAAAACTAAATGTGCTATTAAGGCAAACACAGGAGGGCAGAATATGTACAAGTACTTTCAATAGTGTATGTTACAACTGGGATAAATAGTTGTGTAGGTACAAATGGCAATTCTGAATGGCACTCTAGATGTACAGTCGAGGCAAGTTGAAGAGTAAGGTAGCATGTGTAGAGATGACAGCAATGCCGTCCCAAGGTAGACATGTATGTAGCAACTGAAAAATGCAATTACGATGGCAATTCTAAATGTGCAGTGAAGGCAACTTAGATGCAGGGATAGCAGCAGGAAACATGCCTTGGGGGGGTGGGGGTCTGCTAAGGGGACAGGTCAAATCCACATCAAAGGGATGAGGGACTGGGCCATGTACTGTCATTCCCTCAGCCAGGGCATTGACAATGGGTCAGGATGGGTATTCCAGCATGACAATGACCCAAAACACAATAAGGCCGGCACAATAAGGCCCTGGTGTGGCCTAGCCAGTCTCCAGATCTTAATCCCATAGAAAAGGTTGCCAAACGTCAGCCTTGAAACCTTAATCACTTGGAGAAGACCTGCAAAGAAGAGTGGGACAAAATCCCTCCTTAGATGTGTGCAAACCTGGTGGCCAACTACAAGAAACATCTGACCTGTGTGATGGAAATTCCATCGATAGACACTCAAAGGAGTAAGACAGAGACAAAATTCTCTTGGCACAATTAGCAGTTTATTTGCAAATAGAGAGACGCTCTAAATGCTTACAGAATAATCATTCGAGGAGCCTCTAAAGTAAATGACATGAACAGCTTGTATTTATTATAGTTGAAAAGGGGTGTGGCAAGATGCCACCCATCAATCTTAGGTCACACAGGTGGGAGGGTTGTCCCCCCCACCTTCCTGCAATAATGTTCACTGTTGTGTTTACCTAAAGGGACAACTGCCCCTACCGTCCCCCACAATCACATTCCTAAGGAACAAAGGACAGATACCCTTAATGGTTTAGCCAGTTGAGCAGATGGTCAGAGAACCTAATGATTCTCTGAAATAATACAGATGCATGTCACAACTAAAGACCAGAGTTACATACCATGTAATAGATAAGCAAACATGTCTCCAAAATACATTAGTTAAGATATTGCCACAAAACCTCTGATTGCAAACAAGGGTTTTGCCAGGATCAAATACTTATTTCCCTCATTAAAATGCAAATCAATTTATAACATTTTTGCCATGGATTTTTCTGATATTTTGTCTCTCACTGTTCAAATAAATCTACCATTAAAATTATAGACTGATCATTTCTTTATCATTGGGCAAATGTGCAAAATCAGCAAGGGATCAAATACTTTGCATTGCAGGGTCTACCAGGTGGCTACGGAGCAACCACTAAACGGCACTCTGGCATAGTTTGTCAGAATGCTCTCCATTGTGCAGTTGTAAAAGTTCACAAGGCTCTTGGAAGGCAGACGGGCTGTCTTCAGCCTCCTCAAGAAGTACACGCACTGCTGCATCTTTTTGATCAGGTGTTCCATCAGGCCTACCACCGTGGTGTCGTCTCCGAACTTGAAAATGGTGTTGAAAATGTGTACAGGACCGGAGTCTTAGGTGAAGAGGGAGTAAGGAGGGGGCTCAAAATGCATCCTTGTGGAACACCAGGATCAGGTTGGAGAAGGTGTTGTTATCTGACCTGACAGACTGGTGTCTGTTGGTTAGGAACTCCAAAGTCCAGTTGCAGAGAGAGGGGTTGATCCCCAGGTCATGGAGTTTGTTGACCAGCCTAGAGGGGATGATCATGTTGAATGCTGAGTCTATGAACAGCATTCTCACATAGTTGTTGATTTTGTCCAGGTGGGTCAGGGCAAAGTGTAAAGCTGTGGAGATGGTGTCCTATTTAGACCTCTTCGACCAGTAGGCAAACTGGTAGGGATCCAGTATTGGGGGAGGCAGGATGTCAGGTGAGCCAGAACTAGTCTTTCGAAGCACTTCATGATTGTGGGGGTGAGTGCAACCGGTCAGAAGTCATTCAGACTAGACACAGTTGACTGCTTTGATACTGGCACAATGGTTACGGTCTTGCAGGACGTTAGAACAACTGCCTGGGCCAGTGACATGTTAAAGATGTCGGTAAAGACCTCTGAGCACATGCCCGGAGACACCATCAGGAACAGCAGTGCAGAGAACATATCTGTAGATTGTCTGAGGGGGGACGTCTCGAGGGGAGTTCAGCTTTAAAGGCTGGCTCTTTGTTGTCCCTGTCGAAGTCTGCATAGAACCTGTGTAACTCGTCAGTGATGACGGTGATGGTAAGATGTCGCTGTCAGCGGGGGTAGGGTCCTTTGACCAGTAGTGTGTGATGTTGGATGCCCTGCCACATGAGTCGGGGTTCGGAGTTGTTATTGAAGTGCTCCTCAATCCTCTGTTTGTGGTCAGTTTTAGCCGTCTTGATGCCCCTTTTCAGGTTGGCCCTGGATGAGCTGTAGGCCTCTGCATCAATTGATTTGAAAGCAGCATCGCATGCCTTTTGTTGACGGACCTCTCTGTTCATCCACAGCTTCTGGTTGGGGAAGGTATTTATTCGTTTATGGGTGGTGTCATTGTTGGTGCAGATGTTGATGTAATCCAGAAAGGAGGAAGTATATGTTTCAATTTCCTTATGGGAGTCAAGGGTGGTTTGAGTGGCATTCAAACTCTAGTCTGTGTGTTGAAACTGGTGCTGTAGAAGTGAGTCTGACCCTTCTGGTCACACTTTGGCTGACCTCACTGATGGTTTCACTCATTTAATGAGGAGTAAATACATGGGGAGTAGGAATAGTGAAAGATGATTAGCCTGTCTGGGGTGAGGGAGGGGAAGGGATTTGTAAGCCTCCAGAATGTTGTACACATGTACACATGGTCTAGTGTGTGGTCTCTGATGTGGCAGGAGACATTTTGGTGGAATTTTGGATAAACAGTTTTCAGATTTGAATGGTTGATATCCCCTGCAAACACAAAAAAACATCTGAGTGTTGCGTCTGCTGTTTGCTAATGGCAGCCTGTTGTTCTTTCATTGCTAGTTTAGCATTAGCATCCGGGGGTACAGTGGATATAAAAAGTCTACACACCACTGTTTAAATTCCAGGTTTTTGTGATGTAAAAGAATGAAACAAAAACTTTCCACTTTTAATGTGACCTATAATGTGAACAATTCAATTGAGAAACAAACAGACATTTTTAAGGGGGAACATTTTCCAAAAACAACCTTAACTGGGGATTTGGCTGTGTCCAGAATTAACCAATCACATTCAAACTCATGTTAAAAATAAGTCATTACACACTTGCACACTTGTATTAGATATACAATGGAACACAGTGAAGACAGTCATCATCAAGTGGAGAAAATATGGCACAACAAAGACATTACCAAGAACTGGACGTCCCTCGAAAATAGATTAAAAGGTGAGAAGAAAACTGGTCAGGGAGACTTCCAAGAGGTCTACAGCAACATTAAAGGAGCTGCAGAAATTTGCGGCAAGCACTGGCTGTGTGCTACATGTGACAACAATCTCCTGTATACTTCATATGAATGGGCTATGTGGTAGGGTGGCCAGATGGAATCCTTTTCTTGCAAAGGAAACATCCAAGCCTGGCTGAAGTTTGCAAAAACAAACATCAAGTCTCCCAAATGTATGTGGGAAAATGTGTTATGGTCTGGTGAAACCAAGGTTGAACCTTTTGGCCATAATTCCAAAAGGTATTGATGGCACAAAAACAACACTGCACATCACCCAAAGAACACCATACCCACAGGGAAGCGTGGTGGTGGCAGCATCATGCTTTGGGGCTGTTTCTCTTCAGCTGGAACTGGGGTCTTAGTCAGGATGGAGGGAATTATGAACAGTTCCAAATACCAGACGATTTTGGCACAAAACCTTCAGGTGTTGGTTAGATAGCTGAAAATGAAGAGGAAGTTAACCTTTCAGCACAAAAATGACCCAAAGCACACATCCAAATCCACAAAAGCATGGCTTCACCAGAAGAAGATTAACGTTTTGGAATGGCCCAGCCAGAATCCAGACCTGAATCCAACTGAACATCTGTGGGGTGATCTGAAGAGGGCTGTGCACAGGAGATGTCCTCGCAATCTGACAGATTTGGAGCTCTTTTGCAAAGAACAGCGGGAAAATATTGCCACGTCAAGATGTGCCATGCTAATAGACTGGGTTATTGTGAGTTTATTTGTATTTATTTTCCCCCTAAAATATTTCAGTTTGATTTTCAATTTAATTGTGTATCTTTGTCAAATGTTTTTATATCACAAAAACCTGTCATTTTAACAGGGGTGTGTTGACATTTTACATCCACTGTACGTAGATTGCCATTATAACAATGTAAACTCCTAAGGCAGGTAAATAGGCCTGCACCTAAATATCAGGTACTCCTGATTAGTTGAGCAGTGACTCCTGGTTAAGTTACCTGTTCTGATCTGCTCTGTATACGTTGCGCCTTTCCAGCTCAATTATGTTGTCAGGTATGTTGTTGTTAACTCTGGAGAGTCCAACCAACCCAGAGAGATGTCTTAACCCTGGAGAGCACTGACCTCCCAGAGAGATCTTTTAACCCTGGAGAGAACAAACCTACTAGAGAGTGATCTTATCCCGGGAGAGTACAACCCTCCCAGAGAGATGTCTAATCCCTGGAGAGAACAACCATCCCAGAGATATATCTTAACCCTGGAGAGTACCACCATCCCAGAGATATATCTTAACCCTGGAGAGAACAACCATCCCAGAGATATATCTTAACCCTGGAGAGTACCACCATCCCAGAGATATATCTTAACCCTGGAGAGTACCACCATCCCAGAGATATATCTTAACCCTGGAGATTATGACCCTCCCAGAAAGATTTCTCAAACCTGCTGAGTACAATCCTCCCAGAGAGATTTATTAACCCTTTAACAGTTTTACCATGATCCTAACGTAAACACATTGACCTTAGTACCTAAGCCACTAGGACTGGCACTATGGGCAAGACACAGGGAGACTGCCTACCCTACATTCTTGCTTGCCCAAACAACATACAGCACCAGTCAAAAGTTAGGAGTTATTTAGTCAGTTTACAGTTCATAGCTCTTTTACACTCAGAATCCTGCTGCCTCTACCTCTTGTAGAGATTCTCCCTCAGACCCTGTTGCCTCTAACCCCTGTAGAGTTTCTCCCTCAGAACACTGCTGCCTCTACATCCTGTAGATGTTCTCCCTCAGAACCTTGCTTCCTCTACTCCATGGAGAGTTACTCTCTCAGAAACCTGCTGTCTCTACCCCCTGTAGAGTTTCTTCCTCAGAACCCCACTGTCTCCACTCCATGTAGGTCCCTCAGAATCCTGCTGTCTCTGCTCGAAGTAGAGCTTCTCCTTTCTGGCAGTACTGGTAAAATAAGTGCTAACCCAAAAAAGTCCCACAGGAATCTTACATTTTAAATTCCTGCAGGATGTGGTTTCAAATGGCAACTTACACAATTTTACAATTCCTGCAGGACTAAAACATTAAGGATTTTCATAATACCTTAAAGATATGTGAATATGCAAATTTCTGTCATCTGCTCATGCTATATAATAATATTGTGTAATATTAACTACAATGCAGGTTGACTTCAGTGACACTACATATAACCCATGGTGTCTGGGCTAGTATTTTTTATTGACTCACTCAAAATGTTAAACTAGTTTAGAAAAGGCTTTAATGCAACTGATATTACAGAAACAAATTAATCAAGACAAAAATATGAAAACAATACAAAACTATAATATTGCCCCATTTTAATTAGGCACAATACCAAGACTGTTTTGTCATATTATTTTGTGTTGGTGAAATTCCATAAATAAATAAATCTCTGGGAGAATTATACTGCCTCATCTTTCCAGCCCTTATGTGCCTTATTATGATCATGCAACATGTGCTGAAGTATTCTCTCTTTACAGCATGTCTTAACAGCTGACTGGCTCGTTACAGCAAGTCTAACAGCTGAATGGCTCGTTACAGCAAGTCTAACAGCTGACTGGCTCGTTACAGCAAGTCTAACAGCTGACTGGCTCGTTACAGCAAGTCTAACAGCTGACTGGCTCGTTACAGCAAGTCTAACAGCTGACTGGCTCGTTACAGCAAGTCTAACAGCTGACTGGCTCGTTACAGCAAGTCTAACAGCTGAATGGCTCGTTACAGCAAGTCTAACAGCTGACTGGCTCGTTACTGAAAGTCTAACAGGTGACTGGCTCGTTACTGCAAGTCTAACAGGTGACTGGCTCGTTACAGCAAGTCTAACAGCTGACTGGTTCGTTACTGAAAGTCTAACAGGTGACTGGCTCGTTACTGCAAGTCTAACAGGTGACTGGTCCTTACAGCAAGTCTAACAGCTGACTGGTTCGTTACTGCAAGTCTAACAGGTGACTGGTTCGTTACAGCAAGTCTAACAGCTGACTGGTTCGTTACTGCAAGTCTAACAGCTGACTGGCTCGTTACAGCAAGTCTAACAGCTGACTGGTTCGTTACTGCAAGTCTAACAGCTGACTGGCTCGTTACAGCAAGTCTAACATCTGACTGGTTCGTTTCTGCAAGTCCCAAAAACTGACTGGCTGTTTTATCATTTTGGGTGCAGGTGTTGCTTGCGCAAAATTGTTTTACGGGTCACGCAACTTGACAAGACGGAGCGAGACTGGGAACGTGTTGTATTTCCAACCGTCACGCAGGTTTCTCAAGTCAAGCGGGTAACGCCAGGCACCGTTCTATTTTTTGCTTTTAACTATGCTCTTTTCCAGCTCAAACGTTAAGGTATTGTACATCAAAACATTGTCCAGATAGTCCAGTAAGTATTCCTTTTGTTGAATTTAATGTTATCTGGTGTATGTAATTGTATAGCTTACCTTGAATTCTTAGCAAACTAACGTTGGCCGAGTAGTGCTAGTGGCTGCGGTAGTAGCTAGCCAGCCAGCTTGATAGTAATGTTACTAACTGTTGCTATTAATGGTTGTTCTATAGCTAATGTTATGGAAAGCAGTGGCAGGTTCTGCACTTTTACAAAGTAATGATATTAGATAAAATGATTCCTAAGAGAATCGCCTGCATGGCTGTCCAGTGTTGAATGTTGTCTGTAGGCTCAGTCTATGGGAAGGACAAGAGATAAGATGGTCAGAGTAATTAAGCAAAAATATAGTTAGACAGAAAATTATAAAATAAAGCAACAATATACATAACACTGTAGCAGCAGTTTAAAATGAGAACTTTAAACCTGCAGCAATCTGGGTAGTGTTATTGCCATAGCAGCAATCTGGATAGTGTTATTGCCATAGCAGCAATCTGGGTAGTGTTATTGCCATAGCAGCAATCTGGGTAGTGTTTTTGCCATAGCAGCAGTCTGGGTAGTGTTATTGCCATAGCAGCAATCTGGGTAGTGTTATTGCCATAGCAGCAATCTGGGTAGTGTTATTGCCATAGCAGCAGTCTGGGTTGTGTTATTGCCATAGCAGCCATCTGGGTAGTGTTATTGCCATAGCAGCAATCTGGGAGGTGTTATTGAACATTTAGTTCTGGCAAGTATGGCGGTAATATACAACATTGTGACCTAACAGAAGTTGGTAGAGTTTTTAAATATTATCGATACATATGCGACCAATAAGCTTATGAATAGTGGCATAGCACACTACAACTACATTGTAAGAGGATAAAGCAATAATCTCCACAACTCTGTACAAAGCGACTATTTAAAAAGAGTACTGTAAACTTGCTGCAATATTGGTGTTCAAAGTTATAGATATGGGAGTGTGTTCTCTGATGCTCCAGTTGCATCTACCAGACAGCAGCAGAGTGAACAGACCATGGCCTGGGTGGCTGTGATATTTGATGTCAGTAGCATCTACCAGACAGCAGCAGGGTGAACAGACCATGGCCTGGGTGGCTGTGATATTTGATGTCAGT
>JACXGJ010007437.1:0-20411 GCA_016801105.1 Esox niger | reverse complement strand
AGCATCGTGTGTGGTAGATGCCTTGCATGGAGGCATGATGGCAGCTGATGGTGTGCTCCACAGACTTCACCACCCTCTGGAGGGACTTGAGGTCTGTAGTGGAGCAGCTGCTGTACCAGGTAGTAATGCAGTCTGAGAGGATGCTCTCAATGGTGCACCTGTAGAAGTTGGTGGGAGTTTTTAGAGACATCACAAACTTCTAGAGTCTCCTCAGGAAGTTAAGTCGCTTTGGGGCCGTTTTCACAGTTGAGTTTGCTTGTCTGGACCAAGTGAGGTCATATTTGATGGAGAAACTTGAATCCAGAGACTCTCCACTTCAGCTCTATCGCTGTGTATGGAGGCATGAACGATGTTGGAGCTGTGTGTGGCCACTCAATCATGGATGAACAGGGAGTACAGGAGGGGATTGTGTACTTAGCCCTGGGGGGCTCCATGCGCAGGGTCAGTGACAAGGAGGTGAGGTTGCCTATTCTCACCATGTGGGGTCAGCCATTCAGCAATTCTATGATCCAATTACAGAGGGAGGTGTAAAGTCCCAGGGTCCTGAGCTTAGGAACAAGCTCGGCGGCACAGTAGTGTTGAATGCTGAGCTATAGTTCACAAATAGCATCCTCACGTGTGTGTTGCCTTTTTCCAGGTGTGTCTTCAGGGTGATAGCATCGTCAAGACATCTGTTGGGACTGTATGCAAATTAAAAGGGGTCCAAGGCATCAGGAAGTGTAGTGCAAATGTGCTACAGGGTGTGTTGTGGCTATTTCTTTACTAATGTACATTGGAGACATGTTTGCTTATCTATTACCTGGTATGTACCTCTTGTCTCTGGTTGTGACACACATGTCTGTATAATACAGAGGATCACTGGGTACTCTGACCATCTCTTCAACTGACTAAACCAATAAGGGTATCTGTCTTTTGTTCCTTAGGAAATGTAGGAGAGGGGGATCTGGTATTTGCCTAGGGGGCATCATTGACTGGTATCGGCATATTATTGGGTTACTCATTACCCGTGTGGAGAAGGACAGCCTGCCCTTTGAAGCCTAGATAGTAATAGAACAAAGGGAATATGTTCTCTTGAGTTAGGACAGATGTGCAGCATCCTACCACACCACTTTAATTGTTATAAATACTGTCCGTTGTTGTAATTTGAGGCTCCTCAAATGATTATTCTGTAAGCGTTTGATGCATCTCTCTATTTGGAAATAATGCTAATTGTGCCAAGAGAATTTTGTCTCTGTTCTTACTCCTTTTAGAGTGTCTATCGATGAGATTTCCATCATAGATGGTAGTTGTTCAGGTAGGTTATGTAAGATTTCTTCAGTACAGGGACGATGGTGGTCTGTTTGTAGTTAGGTCTGTCTGTCGCTAGTTGGTCAGCGCACCCCCTGAGGACACAGCTTGGAATGCAATCTAACCCTGGTGATTTCCGAGAGTTTACTTTAAAAAAAAAACTAGCCTCATGTCAACCATGGTTAGGGACAGAGTGTAGTCGTCCTGGCCGTGGTTTGGGACAGAGTCTGGTCGTCCTGGCTGTGGTTTGGGACAGAGTGGTCGTCCTGGCCGTGGTTTGGGACAGAGTCTGGTCGTCCTGGCCGTGGTTTGGGACAGAGTCTGGTCGTCCTGGCCGTGGTTTGGGACAGAGTGTGGTCGTCCTGGCCGTGGTTTGGGACAGAGTGTGGTCGTCCTGGCCGTGGTTTGGGACAGAGTCTGGTCGTCCTGGCCGTGGTTTGGGACAGAGTCTGGTCGTCCTGGCCGTGGTTTGGGACAGAGTCTGGTCGTCCTGGCCGTGGTTTGGGACAGAGCGTAGTCGTCCTGGCCGTGGTTTGGGACAGAGCGTAGTCGCCTTGGCCGTGGTTTGGGACAGAGTCTAGTCGTCCTGATCATCAGCAAGCTTCACTGAAGGAATTGTGTTGGTCACCTGAAACGGTGCATAGAAGGTGTTGAGCCTGTCAGGGAACAAAGCACCACTGCTATTTCTCCCTTTTGTATTCTGTGATGTGTCACAGTCCTCCCCACATGCGCCTAGGGTCAGAGCTCTGCTCATTTGACTCTGTTTTCCTGGATTCTTTTGTTTTCATCCATGATAGTTTTCTGAAGCTCATCTGGATCTCCTCAAGGCCTCTATGTCCCCAGAGCTATAGGCGGAGGACCTTGCTCTGAGCTTAGCATGAACATTACCATTTACCCAGAGCTATAGGCGGAGGAATGTGCTCTGAGCTTAGCATGGACAGTACCATTTACCCAGAGCTATAGGCGGAGGAACGTGCTCTGAGCTTAGCATGGACATTACCATTTACTCAGAGCTATAGGTAGAGGACCGTGTTCTGAGTTTAGCATTTACATTACCATTTACCCAGAGCTATAGGGGGAGGAATGTGCTCTGAGCTTAGCATGGACATTACCATTTACCCAGAGCTATAGGCGGAGGACCGTGCTCTGAGCTTAGCATGAACATTACCATTTAGCCAGAGCTATAGGGGGAGGAATGTGCTCTGAGCTTAGCATGGTCATTACCATTTACCCAGAGCTATAGGCGGAGGACCTTGCTCTGAGATTAGCATGGACATTACAAAGGTCTTTTGGTTGGGGAAAGTCCAGACATTGACCCTCAGGATGACATCGTCTGTATTTGGAGATATATACTGAGACGGTCTGTTTATTCATCAGTCTTCCTTTCGGATGCATCACAGAACATCTGCCAATACACTGCAGACCTATGGGGCAGTAATATAATCCTCAATCCAGCATTAAACTGACTGAGAAGATGTTTTTTTCTGTTTTAGAAGATGTCTGTTGGATGGGATGAGCTAAAATTATTTGTGGTCTGCAAGGCATAGGTTTGTTACCATTCCGTATTGGTGAATAACAAAAGTCAAGGCTGTTAGAAATCAGACGTTTTGAAGTGAAGCCAAAAAGTGAAGCCAAAATGTGTCCAAACAACTCATTCAAATGTCACTCAACAACCGTAGGATGACATCAAGTGACCTACAAAAAAATGGCAAACTGCAACTTGGGTGAAGTGCATGGTGAGGACGGTTCAAAAGTTGGCAAAAGACAATCAGGATTGGGCCGTAGGGGGAATGGAGTAAGGTCATATCTGACAGGTCAAATGTTCAGCTTTGCCCAACACCTGATTGTCTAATGTTTAGACAGAAACCTGCAGAGGCTTACAAGCCAGTGTTTCACACTTCCTGTGAAATTTGGTGGAGGATCGTGATGATCTGGGGATGCGTCAGCAAGGCTGGAATCAGGCAAATTTGTCTTTGTGAAGGACACATGAAGTAAGCCACGTACAAGGTTGTCCTGGAAGAACACCTGCTTCCTTCTGCTCTGACAATGTTCCATAACTCTGAGAATAGTTTTTTTCCAGCCGGGCAATGCTCCATGTCACACAGCCTGGTCAATCAAGGTGGATGGAGGACCACCAGATCAAGACCCTGTCATGGCCAGCCCAATCTCCAGACCTGAACCCCATTGAAAACCTTTGGAATTTGATGAAGACAAAGATGGATGGTCACAAGCCATTAAACAAACCCGCACTACTCTTCCTAAGTTCAAAACATTAATATTTTGTTGTTGAAAAATGAATATGAATGAGTTTCTTTCCATTATTTGAGGTCTTAAAACAATGCATATTTTGGGGGTTGTTTGGACCAGTTAAATAAATATGATAAGTGTCAATATTTGGAATTTAGTGGAATTTTATTTGGGATTAATGTCAGTAGTTTATGGAATAAAACCAAAATGTTCATTTTACTCAAACACAACTATGAATAGTAAAAGCAGAGAAACTGATAATTTTGCAGTGGTCCCTTACATTTTTCCAGAGCTGTATATTACTGCCACACTTGCCATCTCTAAATGTTCAGTAATACTACCCAGATTGCTGCTATATCAATACTATCCAGATTGCTGCTATTTCAGTAATACTACCCAGATTGCTGCTATATCAGTAATACTGCCCAGATCGCTGCTATATCAGTAATACTGCCCAGATCGCTGCTATATCAGTAATACTGACCAGATCGCTGCTATATCAGTAATACTGACCAGATCGCTGCTATATCAGTAATACTGCCCAGATCGCTGCTATATCAGTAATACTGCCCAGATAGCTGCTATATCAGTAATACTGCCCAGATTGCTGCTATAGTGTACTCTGTTAGTGTACAGTGTATTGTTGCTTTATTTTATTATTATTGTCTATATAGCTATATTTTTGCTTATATACTCTTAATTAACTCTCTCTACGTAGTTGTCAGGTGCCATGTCACAAGGATTTCATTGTGCAGTATGATGTTGGGTTATTCAGTGCATTTGACAAATAAACCTTGAAACTGAATAAAGCATTATCTTATTTTTGGACATTGGTTTACATGGTCTCCAACCAGAGTTTTATCGTAAATTTATACAGTGGATATAAAGTCTACACACCCCTGTTAAAATGCCAGGTATTTGTGATGTAAAAAAATTCAAAAGATAAATCATGTCGCAACTTTTTTCACCTTTAATTTGACCTAAAATGTGAACAATTGAAAAACAAACTGAAATCTGTGAGGGGGGATTAAAAACTCACAATTAAAAACTCACAATAACCTGGTTGCATAAGTGTGCACACCATTAAACTAATACTTTGTTGAAGCAACTTTTGATTTTATTACAGCACTCAGTCTGTTTGGATAGGCGTCTATAACCATGGCACATCTTAATGTGTCAATATTAGCCCACTCCTCTTTGCAAAAGTGTTCCAAATCTGTCAGATTGCGAGGACATCTCCTGTGCACAGCCCTCTTCCGATCATCACTCCACAGATGTTCAATTGGATTCAGGTCTGGACTGTGGCTGGGCCATTCCAAATGTGAATCTTCTTGTGGTGAAGCCATGCTTATGGGGATTTGGATGTGTTCTTTGGGTCGTTGTTGTGCTGAAAGGTGAACCTCTTCAGCTTTCTAACGGACACCTGAAGGTTTTGTGCAAAATCTGCCTGGCATTTGGAATTGTTCATTATTCCCTCCACCCCTGGCTAAGGCCCCAGTGCTAGCTGAAGAGAAACAGCCCCAAAGCATGATGCTGCCACCACTATGCTTCACAGTGGGTATGGTGTTCTTTGGGTGATTTGTTTTTGTGCCAATTAATACCTTTTGATGTTTGTTTTTGCTCACATCATCCAGGCTTGGATGTTTTTCTTTGTACGATAAGGCTTTGGTCTTGCCACCCTACTGCATAGCCCAATCATATGAAGAATACGATAGATTGTTGTCACATGTAGCACACAGCCAGTACTTGCCTGAAATTCCTGCAGCTCCTTTAATGTTGTTGTAGGCCTCTTGGAAGCCTCCCTGACCAGTTTTTCTCTTGTCTTTTCATCGATTTTGGAGGGACATCCAGTTTATGGTAAGGCTTCCTTTGTGCCATCTTTTCTCAACTTGATGATGACTGTCTTCACTGTGTTCCATGGTATATCTAATGCTTTGGAAATTATTTTGTACCTTTTTCCTGACCGATATCTTTTAACAATAAAATCGCTCTAAGGAAATGTCAGGAAAATCCTACTAGAACAGCTGAACTTTATTTGTGTAGATCTAAGGAATTTCCCCTGTTTTCTGTCTTAACCCACACCTCCGGAGTACCAGGCTTGACTCGTTGCGGTCCCTGTCCAAAGTCCTCCTGGTTGTGTTGCAGATCAAGATGATACCTGACGATTTCAGCTGCCACTCTGCTGACACCCCCGTCCTTGTCCATCTGGTCATGCCTCCGATCTGGACTAGGTTTAAATAGGCTATGGGCTTAGCCCACATGCATTGAACTATTAAAATGTTGACTCTTAATATGTTCACTCGGCACAGCCAGAAGCGGACTGGTCACCCCTCGGAGCCTGGTTCCTCTCTAGGTTTCTTCCTAAATTTCGGCCCTCTTAGGGAGTTTTTCCCTAGCCACTGAAGTTCATCACTATTGTTGTTTGCTCCCTGAGGTTTAAGGCCGGGTGTTTTGTGAAAGCACTTTGTGACACCTGCTGATGTAAAAAGGGCTTTATAAAGTAAAATTGATTGATTAATCAGAGTCACTTTAAATTATGGCAGGTGTGTAATTACTTCTATTTAACACGAGTTTGAATGTGATTGTTTTTTTCTGAGCAAAGCCACCTACCCAGTTAAGAGGGTGTGCACACTTATGCAACTATGTTATTGTAAAGTTTTTATTTTTCATTTTTCCCCGTCAAGATTTCAGTTTGTTCTTCAGTCGAATTGTTCACATTATAGGTCACATTAAAATAGTTTTGACATGATTTATCTTTGTCTCTTTTACATTACTAACACCTGGCATCTTAACAGGTGTGGGTGTAGACTTTTTTATCCACTGTATAAACACCAGCTTTGTCAGTGAAATGATAGTATGATAATTTTAAGATCAAATTTGATCGTATGCATGTTTCATGAATGAGGGCTTATGTCTTTTGTTGCATTTCTCAATTTTGCATAAATTCCTCTTCAAGTTAGCTCAAACAGGTATCCTGTGACACTTCCTAATGTACGATCAGGAAGTGTGCGACTGATCATGTGACCAGTAAAACACATCAACAAACATCTATCAAACATCTCATTGACCCCAACTAATCAGGCTTCAAGATGAGGCACTGAACCAAAACTGCTATTCTCTGTCACAGAGACCTCAGTTCTAATACTTATATTAGATTTATATGCTGTCTTCAACACTTGACATCAGATCTTTTTCACCCAGGGCTGCATATTAGCTGTATATTACAGATATTGCATATTGTTAGATTCTGCTGTACATCATACTTCTCTATATAAAAGTTTGAAACTACTCTATATCATAATTATTACTTTGTATTATGGTTAGTTGCTACTGTATATCACAAAAAATACTGTATATCATAGTAAGAGAATATTGTTCTACTGTATATTGCAGATATTGGTTGACATCATAGTTAGTACTCTATATCGCAGATATTAGTGAACGTCACAGTTAGGTACTGCTCTATATCGCAGATATTAGTAAATATCATAGCTAGATGCGACTGTATATCACAGATATTACTGTATATCATATTAAGATGCTACTGTATATCGCAGACATTACTGTATATCATAGTTCATTTTCTATATAATAGTTCTGATGACAACAAATTGACAATGAACAATTCCATATTCTTCTGTACCAACTTTGAATTATGTTTAATGTCATAAAAACCTAAGATTTTACAAACATTTTTCATTTCAATTTAATATAATAAAACCCTATTAAAGTAAATATTCAAATAAAATCTTAGTTACACTATACACATAATAAATATCTTATTTCTATCATACAGAACAATGACTGGAAACAAGATGAGGCAAGCATTAATAATTAAATGAACATGTCATTACATCTACCTGATATTACTAACAAACACCAAAACTAAGGAACAGTTTATCTGATTGTGTATATTTATGGTAAATAAAAGGAAATAGGCAATTTATTGTTAAGCCATTTGTGTACACATTATTTTCATTACTGAGACGGACACATTTATATATATATATAACACACATCGCTTTTCACATAAGGATTAGAACTAAATCAGTAACATAGATTAACTTAAATTCAGTTGTTCATTATTATACAGTCCTTGTCATTTCTATAGTAGAGTTTAATTTACAGCTTTCAACAAGGATTTGAGAGGCATGAAACAAATCTTTCCAAATCTTAGCAGGCTAGCCACTTAATGTATTTTTTATGTAATCATTTGGAACCTGAGAACCTAATGATCTGTGTCCATTCCAATCATATGTCAAAAATGAAAACATTTTGGGGCAACGTGAATTAACAGCCCTGTTGAGGGGAGTTGGTGGTGTTTGTTTTTGTCAGAATTGAACAGAGAATTTCTCAGCATTTATCTAATGGACCTAGAGGCAGCCAATTAGAGAAAGTACCCTCTGGTCCTAGAGAAGGCAGCCAATCAGAGCTTTTATCCAGTGACCCTAGAGGAGACAGCCAATCATATCAGTTTGCTGTGAGAGGAGGTAAACCAAGCATTAATGCAGCACAGTATCAGCTGTCTTTCAGTGAGCTGAGAGTTTGGGGAGTTAACTCTCAGGGGTTTGAGTGTCCTACAGAGGAGCAGTGTAACATTAAAACTCCCCCACACAGCTCTTGTCATGGCTAATATTATCCCAAGTCTACCTCTGCACAATGATCATTGGCATGTTGTCAGTCCAGAAGAGTAGCATTTTAACTTAGGGCAATTTGTTTCCTCCTTCACACAAACTAAATAGTCATTTGTCCCCAATTAATGTTAATAGAAGCTAGAAAAAGTCAGGCAGTGTCAGGGGATGTCATTAGCAGTTAACAGTGTGTCAGGAGGAGTCATGAATAGTCAGCGCCGTGACAGGAGGAGTCATGAGCGGTCAGTGCCGTGACAAAGTAATGCTAACAGCCTGGCAGACTCACTAAATGGTCCTATACACTAACTCTTTTACATTGATATTGGGACCCTTGATAAGAGAAAATTAATAATACCAGAACTGAACTAAACAGAAATTTGGGAGGTCATATTATTTTAGTCAAAATTCCTTAAAGAATGTTACTGCTTAGTGATTCGTTCATTTTCATAAATACAACTTTATTGACAGCCTTTTTGTAATACACAAGGATACATTTTATGGAGGATTACTACACTGATGACCGAAGAACACATTTGAAGGGATTTACACTCCATACAGAATCTTTCCAGAGCCTTGAGATCCTCGAGACTTCCTTTTTTAAATAGGCGTTACTGACTTGGTCATTGCAAAATGTGGAATTTGTGGTCAAAAACCCATTTATTTTACCACACTTTGTGCTCAGGGTTAATCTCCAACTGGATGATCAACTTACCGGCAGTAAGTCCTGGCACTTCAGTAAATGTTAATGAAAAGCAGTTAACCAAGGCTTCAGAACCAGTGGAAGCTAACTGTCCCATTCCATCAAATATCCACCACTGGTGTGTACGGCCAAAAATGACAGAAATATAGGAGCCAAACACCAGTGGTGGGTTTGGTGTTAAACATATAAATGTAAGTGTAATTCAGCCCAAATCATTCTATAATGTTGATGTAAATGAACACATCTTTAGAACATCTAGATGCCCTCTTTTAAAAGGCCTGGGAGACAACAGAACATCTGACGCTATCTTTTTTCAAGCCTTGGAAGTGATTTGATGTTAATGCTATTGTACAGGTCTACATTGTGTCCTGTGTGACTGTAAGAGCCTATGGTCTGCCCTACTAGCACACATCTGGATTGTGTCTAATTGCCAGGCATTTACTGAGAACAGAGTGATAACAAGGAACACACGGGCTGTCATTGGTTCATCTATGGGTTGGTCAGAATGGTAAACCATGGTTCATCATTCTAACAGATTGCTTTAACTAGGCTTGGTCATATTGTGGTCAAAAAGAGCTGTCAACCAAGATTGGTCATTTTGTGGTCAAAAAGAGCTGTCAACCAAGATTGTTTATTTTGTCTGTTTAGAAATTGGGCTAAATTACGTATAGTCTTCACTCCCCCCAAAAATTTTAATCCACATAAACAGATCCACATAAATAATCTCTGGAACACTAATTAACGGTCATCAGGTTATCAGTACGCTTAGCAATCAAATAATGTGTGACCTGCTGTGTAGACACGGTTAGATTACAATGCTTAAAGTTTTGTAGGAAGTGTGTTTTATATTTTCAGCCCACTGGATGGTAAAAAAGCGATGCAATCAGATTTAACAAGTTTAACCTGAATACCGATATGTTGCTGTCCAAGAGAGTGAAGATCTAGATTTGTTGAGATTTTTTCTTTGGTGAAGGTGGACACTATAGCCTGGGTTATAAAGCATTGGTACCTTTGGTTACGTGTGTCAACATCTACTGCCCAATGTCCAAACAGACTTGATGTACAATGCGGAGCAAAGGTACCAGCAGCCACATGTAAAGAACTCAATTAGCCGGTAGAGGAGTAGGGAGTGTCACTATGGTAATTGTAGTCCGGGCAGACCTTCTGTACCAGTTTGTAGTCCACGCTGTAGAATGCAATGTAGATGCAGATGACTTTAAAGGGCTTGGAGCAGAGCCAAGAGACGTGACTCTGGGTCTGTTCTTGGTAACACACCTTGGAGGAGTCAAAGCTGCACAGAGCGGTCTTCTTGTTGCGGTCTGTCTTCTCATATTCAATACGACAGTTGAAAGCTTTGGAGTCTTTGGTCTCAAGTGTGGACTGTTGTGCAATCTCAAACTCCACCACTTTAGAGGGTGGCACCAGGCTGACTGACACGTTCCCGAGGCCGGTGGAGTTGTGTCGGAAGTAGACACTAAACGTCCCATTACCGTGGTCCACAATCTTTCCAGTGATCAACAGATTTAGTTTGATGGTCTTGATGTTGGAATGAAAGTCCCCCCAACCAAACATTTTTTTGAACTTGCCCGTCTTAACAATGGGTCGTCGTTTGGCTCTGGCCTGGCTGCCATGAACATCTGTCTGGTTGGATAACCAATCCCAGAAGTCCTCCATGCTCTCTTCATATGCCATGTCCCTGATGGGGTTGTGTTTGAGGCTGGGGGCCCCTGGGACCCCTCTGGCAAACAGCCTCAGGGGGTTGAGGACTCTGGGGCTTGCCTCTGCCCTGGCTCCACTGGGGGAGAAATTCTCTTCATGGTCCACCTGCCCCCATTCTATCAGCTCTGTCTCAGCTACTGCCTGGAACTGCTGCTGTCCTTTCCTGCACCACACCTACAGAGAAACAGAAAGAGATTGGAAGGGTAAAGGACAAACAATTTGATCTACCAAGCATCAGCAGTGTCTTGACTTGGATGTTGGATCGACACTTTAAGCATAACCTTGAAAATATAGAGCTGCTCTTCCTTCCAGGGAAAGCCTGTCTGCTGCAAGTCCTACCGCTACACAACAGTAGTTCTCAATATTATTGACGCCTATTTTGTGATACTATATTCATAAACATTTAAGGTGTTTTACTATGACTTTGGAGGTGCCTGGCTGAACAAAACACGTCTTGGGCACCAGGAAGGAAATTGAACATGCCCTACTTTTGGAAATGAAGAGTAAATGTACATTTCAATAGAATGTCCTAAATTCTACAGACTGGGAAAAGAGGGTATAGAAAAAGTTTATACCTTAACATTTTAGGTTGACATTTTAATTGAAGTATGCACTTTGGCTACACCTATCTGTTATTAATATTCAATAGTATCCCACCCAGTCAAAGTAATATTCACTTTGGCTACACCTATCTTTTATTAATATTCAATAGTATCCCACCCAGTCAAATAATCCACTGGAAAGAAATCTGGTTCTGGTAAAAGAAATATCTACTTTGATCCGTGCCAAAGACCTCCAGCAATACTTGGGCTTTCCCACTAGGCACTGATTTCAAATGGATCCAGGGATAGCAAAACTTTGCAAGGATTCCCATTTCCCACCAACACGCATTTCTGCCAGTCTACATCAGAAGTCTACAATTATGTATTCTAATGACTATTATTATTATCATGCTATATTACAAACTACACTTACAGAAAATCTCTGGTCTGTTCTCCCTGTTTAGAATGTGAAGTGTGTGGGCACAAGATAAATATTATAAATGAAGACTGTGTACACATTAGCATGATGGGTTGGAATGAGTCCCAGCCTTAATCTAGACAGAACACTCAGCAATGATCCAGAGGTGATCCTCTCTATCTCACAGGCCTATTGGCTTCAGGAGTGATGCCTGGTCGAGCCCCGATAAAGCTTTAATATTAATATATAGTAATAAGCTGTTCAGTTTTAGCACTAATTAGGTGGTAGGATCCTCAGGCCTAGTTCAGGGGATCACTGGCTGGCTGTACCAGATGGAAGTGTTTCAAATCTAACACAAGCACTCTACTGTATTTCCAACCTAATTATAGTTTCCGCTGTAAGCTTAATTGAAGCATGTGTGTACATGGCAAACAAACTAGACACATCATCTACCACCAATACACACTGGTTGAAGGTTGGCTGGTAAAAGCATTTCACTATTCTCACTGTTTAATAGTTACACATTTGAATAATGGCAAATTACTTTAATGAATGTGTTATATATTTAAATGAACTTAGATGCTGTTGAAGCATTGCAAACCATGATATATGTAACAAACAGGAAATAATAGGCTGACAATTTGCAACCATGAAATACACTGTTGGTTGGTCAATACCTCATGGTGCTTAATTAAGATGATACAAAATATCATGATGGAGCACAGCAGACAAAATGTCCTGAATATACATTATTACATACACACAAGTCATGTTACCGAGTAAATCCATACACAGCAATGCAACAGTTTGTGCTTTTATTTATGAAAAGGATCTAGGTCTGTTATGTCTCCCTAACTGTATGTCCTTGCTGACAAAAAGTTGTTTAATTTGTTAATATCTTCCCCAATTAAATAATACAAGTTCTAATGAAGTTGTAAGTATTGAATTGATACACTAACATTTCAATAGATGTAAATAAACATGATCCTCCTAAAACCTTGTTTTTACAACTATATATAGGTAGGACCCAGAGAATCTTTCCTGTTTTCCCTTTTTTCCTGCTACACAGCGTAATCTGACTGTGGAAGCTTTAAGTATTCCTTATGTTCAGCGAGACGCACAGGTGAGGATTGAACTAGATTATCATAATGGTAATGAGAGAAACATTTAAGCCTGATGAACAACTGGGGAAATTGCTGTGACAACAAGGAGGATATAGCACACTTAAATGCCTTGAAAGACAGAGGGAAAGAGAGAGGAAGAGAGACAGGGAAAAAGAAGGGGAAAAGAGGCGCTGACACCGCCTCTCTTGCTCTCCTACAACCCCCCCAGTTCCATATCAGACACACATTAAGGTGTGTAGCGCTGCTCTTTATTATGTGTGAATGTGTTTGTGAAGCTGTGAAGCACAGAACAGTGAGACCGTAAGAATACCTAGTTATTTAGACTCCAAAACAGAGAAATGAACAAACTGCTAGGCAAGGTCTGATGAAGGAGAAACACAAAGACTTCTTAATTAAGATTGGTTAATCTGAGCTGCTTTGCTGATTGGTTAATCAGACGGAGTCGCTATGCTGCAGGCATTTCAGGGCACTGTGGCTTAAAACAGACACTATTATCATAATAAAGCCCCAACTTATGAAGTTGAAAACACCAGACCTAATTCCAAGTGTTCAAAGCTAAGAGATTAATTGCCAGCATTGGGATTGTGTCTGTGTAACAGTGTTGAAATGTGGATCAGCTTTGGGATTTGAACGGTATTTGGATGTGGATCAGTTTAGGGATTTGGAACAGCTTTGGGATATGGAACAGTTTGGGAATGTGGAACATTGTTGGGATATAGAACAGTTTTGGAATGTGGAACAGCTTTGAGATATGGAACAGTGTTTGGAATGTAAAACAGCTTTGGGATTTGGAACAGTGTTTGGATGTGGAACAGCTTTGGGATATGGAACAGTTTTGGAATGTAAAACAGCTTTGGGATTTGGAACAGTTTTGGAATGCAGAACAGCGTTGCAATATGGAACAGTTAGGGTTAGGGTTCATGAGCAATTGGGAAAGTTCCTACGAGCGGGTTGTCAGCTTCTGTTCATCTGATAACAATTAACAAAATTAATGCAACCAGAAGTCAGGGGAGAGACGTCTTTATTCAGCATGAGACAATGACGTTAACCTTCTATAGTTCTTTTGTTTCTCTCTCCAATGAATACAGAATGAACACAATCTTTATACCAGGATACAAGGGAGGTGGCAAATGGTCATTACCATACAGCCTGTTACAGTTACATGTGCAACTCCTAGCAGGAGGTATGCACAGGATGTGTAGGGCCCATTAGTATCAGGCAACACGTCCTATCTATGGTCCTTTGCTCCTAGTTAGTCAGCACATCTGTATTAAGTTTCTCAAGCCTACTTCCTCTCAGAGTGAATACACCTGAATGCTTTTTTAAAGTTCCTTGAAGTAATGTTAGGTTTGACATCACTCAACATGGCAGCGTTTGTGCGGAAAGTTAAAAAACAGAAATGACTTGCTCCGGGTGAGAAGCTCAGTCATCCGTGAGGAACTCGGAGTAGAGCCGCTGCTCCTTTGCATTGAAAGGAGCCAGTTGAGATGGTTTGGGCATCTGGTAAGAATACCCCAGGACGTCTCCCTAGGGAGGTGTTCCAGGCACGTCCAGCTGGGAGGAGACCTCGGGGTAGGCCCAGGACTAGGTGGAGAGATTATATTTTGACACTGGCCTGGGAACGCCTCGGTATCCCCCAGCCGGAGCTGGCAAATGTAGCCCGGGTAAGGGAAGTTTGGGGTACCCTGCTGGAGCTGCTGCCCCCGTGACCCAACAATGGATAAGCGAATGAAGATGATACTGATGATGAAGACTTGTTCCGCAATATTTACTTATTTAGGTGGTACTCATTACCGCAGGTGATTTGGATGTTTCAAGGAGAATTTGCCGTTTACATTTTGGTTACTGGGTTAAGGTTAGTCATCTAGCTAGCTAGCCTTAACGTAAATTAGCTGTCATTTGATGTAATTTCGAGGACTGAAACATGATCATTTAACTTTTTATGTGAATAATCCATATCAGTTTGAAATATAACTTATTATATGTATATTAAAAAGTGAATGATGTATGTTTTTATTTCATGCATGTTTTTTTCTTATCAACATTTAAAGTTATTTATTTGTAAGCTCCAACTCCTCTTATTTCACTCAATGGCCTTTGTGCTTTGGCATGTGATCTTGGTGCCCTAAACAGTTTTGTGACACTGAAAGTCAAATGTCCATGTCAAATCGGGCGTATTTGTCTTTGTGAAGGACACATGAATCAAGACAAATACAAGGCTATCCTGGAAGAACACCTGCTTTGTTCTGCTGTGACAATGTTCCCCAACTCTTAGATTTGTTTTTTTCCAGCAGGACACTGCTCCATGCCACACAGCTTGGCAATCCTAATCTCCAGACCTGAACCCAATTGAAAACCTCTGGAATTTGATCGAGGAAGATGGATGGTCACAAGCCATCAAACAAAGCCGAGCTACTTTCATTTGTATGCCAGGAGTGGCATAAAGTCACCCAACATCAATGTGACAGACTTGTGGAGTGCCTGTCAAGACAAATGACAGCTGTGATAAAACATTTTGTGTTATTCCACCAAATATTTATTTCTGACCTCTTCCTAAGTAAATTTATTATTTAGTTTGTTGTTGAAAAATGAATATAAATGTGTTTTCTTTTCATTATTTGAGGTCTGAAAACAATGCATATTCTTTGGTTATATTGACCAGTTGTGTATTTTCTACAAATAAATACTCAAAATAACAATATTTTTATTGGGAATGTGGGAGTAATGTGGTCAGCAGTTTATAAAATAAAACAAAAATTGTCATTTTACTCAGATATCTATGAATAGTAAAACCAGATAAACTGATAATTTTGCAGTGGTCTCTTATTTTTGTATGTGCCTTCAACTCCTGTCTCCAACAATTCATTATTTGTGTAAAGTAATTTGGTTTTACGCTAACATGAAATAATAAAGCTACCAATTGTGCCAACTGTGATTACCCAGATATCTTCTGAAGAAGAATTTCTAGATTTGGTGCAAGTAGTTTAAAATCTCCCCTAATTTACTACACCATACTATATGGAGTTAAAATGATACCATACATACTTCAGCATGTGATTGGTCTCCAAACCGTATGGTTTGTGTTGTATTTAGAGGTCTGATACAGAAGCTGGCTGGATAATTTAAGTGACTGGGAGAGTGTTGTGCACTCGATGCAGAACTCCAAAGTGATGAGGCCTAGCATTCTTTATCTATTCACTTTAACGGCATCAAAGACCAAAATCCAGCCGGAATTGGAAATGGCGATCCATAATGATAGAGTACATGAAATTATCCAGAAAGTTAAGTGAGCTGATCATTATTCACATGGGGAAACAGTGCTGGGGAAAATATTTAAATATTTAGACAAGTTGTTCGTTGATATTTATACCTGTGTTTTGCACATTTGTACTTTGCAACTTTGTTTTGGGAGATAAATCGTTGTAGAACCAAATGTATAGTGGTTGTTTGTGTAAATCTGAAAACAGAACTCCCACTCTTGCTTACTGCTGAAATATTAATTAAATCACAACAGATAAAACAAATTTTTTTAATGTGTGAATCTGTCACAGCCAATCTCCTCAATAGCTTGTAAAATCCAATAAATCATGATCAACAGCAGCACAACTTGAATCTCCTCCATGGTTACTGGGGTGCTGCGGTGTCACTTTGCATCATAGAGGAACATGCATAAGAGTTGGAACATCAGAGTGGAACATACAACAGTGGACTAATTTGCCTAATCTTTGCAGGTCTTTAGACTGTGGTGGAAACGCACCACAATGGGCTGAAGGAACCTTTGAGTTCCTTGAAAAGTAGTTCCTGGGATTAAAAGTTCCGGGTACTTTTTCTCCAAAGTGTTTATATTGAAAATTTTTCAAAAAATTCACACACATAATACAAAAAACAAGAAGGATGAGAAATTGTGTTGAATGTGGGAATAATAAAATATAATAATAGGAACAAAGAGCCTTCTTCATCTTCATCCGCTTATCCGTTGTTGGGTTGCGGGGGCAGCAGGTCCAGCAGGGTACCCCAAACTTCCCTTACACAAGCCACATTTTCCCGTTCTGACTGGGGAACCCCGAGGCGTTCCCAAGCCAGTGTCGAAATATAATCCCTCCACCTAATCCTGGGCCAACCACAAGGTCTCCTCCCAGCTGGACGTGCCTGGAACACCTCCCTAGGGAGACGTCCTGGGGGCATCCTTACCAGATGCCCGAACCACCTCAACTGGCTCTCTTTTCGTCGCAATGGTGCGGTAAAGCGAATGCAATACCGCACCCGTTGCTTCGGCCAATCTCCTGCTCCATTTTTCCCTCACACGCGAACAAGCCCCCGAGATACTTGAACTCCTTTACTTGGGATAAAATCTTGTTCCTGCTCAGAACCATGGCCTCAGATTTAGAGGTGCTAATCCTCATCCCAACTGCTTCACACTCAGCTGTGAACCGTTCCAGTGAGTGCTGGAGGTCCCAGACCGATGATTCCATCAGGACCACATAATCTGCAAAAAGCAGCGATGAGATCTCCAGCCCACTGAACTGTAATCCCTCCCTACCCCAACTACGCCTCGATATCCTGTCCATGAATGTTAAAAAAAATGGAATGGTGACAAAGTGCAGCCCTGACGGAGGCCAAATCCCACCTGGAACAAATCCGACTTACTACCGAGAACCCGAAAACAGCTCTCACAAAGAGCCACACAAGCAAAATTAAACACATAACCGTTTAAGAGATAAGAGACAGTTAAACGTTCCACATGAGAGATAAAAGGCAGCGACACAACATCAAACTTCCCAGTGGAACCTTGCAGCATGTACCTCATTTTTTCTATTTTAGGAAAAAGCATGACCTCAAAGATCCATTTGCCGAAGGGGCTGGGGGGGGTCACTCTTCCAATAAAATAAAAAAAGATGCCTTGCTAAGAGGCTTGAGTACGATATGCAATTTAACTATGCCTTTTGTAGGGCAAGGTCCCCTGACAGTACACAGTCCAAGAAAAGTGCAGGCTTCAATCAGTTGGCCTGTGATTTCTGAGCAGACCTCAAAAATATATCTCACTGTTCAAATAAACCTCCCATAACAATTATAGACTGATCATTTCTTTGTCAGTGGGCAAACGATCAAAATCAGCAGGGGATCAAGTACTTTTTCCCCTTCACTGTACATGATGCAGCATTCCAGTAACAATAACAAAACATCCATTAAGGACCAAAACTATTTTGGATGCCACAAATTTAAATGATTATCAATGGACCTACATGGAACGCCTTAATTAAACACAAACTCTGAACGCATGAATTAAACAGAAAGTGGACTTTGTGGCTCAGACTACAATAGCATAAGACAGAGGTATAAATACAAAAGGGTCAAGTACAGTAATAATACAAAACAGACAAAAAAACACTCAAATATTTTATAATTACCCCCCAGTACTTCCCAAACAAAATGCATAAATCCCAAGGGCAGGTTGCATATCTTCACTAACTAGGGTCTACAGCTAAACCTTAACTAACACAAAGCTCACCAGACAACAACAATAAAAGGTGGATAAATGGTGCAAAACACCAAGTGCAATGAAACCACCATGACAGTATGGTAATCCCAATGACTGACAAATGAGGGGAGCAGAGGATAAATATTTAAACACATACTAATGACCTAATTGGGACCTGGTGTGAGAGACAATTGGAAACAAGACAAATGAAGGGGACCGGGATGAGTTCATGGCAATTGGGATGTTAGGAAGAGTGGGAGATGACGGAGCTGTCCGTCACCTCACCATCACACGATGTTTGATCGGATAGAAGACAAAGTAAATTAGTAAAAAAGGTAAGAAAGAAAATAAAATAAATATTGTGGACCTAGTATACTAAAGACATTAAAGTGAGTTTAGGCCTGCAACACTACCACAGCAGTATTGCTAATACAACCACAGTAATATTGCTAATACAACCACATCAGTAATGCTAATACAACCACAGCAGTAATGCTAATACAACCACAGCAGTAATCGGCTCCATCTACTAGATATCGTTATTCGTAGGGGTTACCTGATGTTCACTGAACTGATGAAATTTTCTCTTTCATGTAAGGTGAAAAATCTGTTCTGTCTAAGCTGCTAACTTTAGTTGCTCTCAGGTTGATTGTGAAAGTCGAATTTTTCAAGTCAAAATTACCAGGTACATAAAATGGTAAGGATAACATTCAATAACATTAAAAAAATAAATAAAAAATGATGCAAACCGATCACCAACCTATATAACCTAACCTATATCACTCAATCTATATCAATCACCCCCCCATGTCTTATATCACCAGAACAAAAAGACAACTTATATTATCAAAACTATAATACGTCACATACTGTATACAAACCAGCCAAACTTATATTAGGATGAGAACATACAAAACCTGAGTACATATAGAAAAAGCAGAACAAAAATGGACAATGACTAAACTTATTGGTATTTTTCGGACCTAATCGCAGCAAACTATCACAACCCAAAGATCCAATTTAGAACTATGGACGTGTTGTTAATCCAGTCACAGTCAGGGCCATGGCTTCAACTGCTGCAGACTGTTCTTAACCTTTTGAAATCAGACAATTGCTAATATTAGATCTATGATAAACCATACTTTGCCCCGTATTGAAGTTTCTTACCCTTGTCTAAACTTATTTAACTCTTTTACTCCAAATGTTTTAAAGACCTTTTTGATATCACATCTCATTTCAAACTCTCCTTTTGCCCTCTACATGATACTACCCAGACTGCTTAAAGTAATTACTGTAACAGTAGGCCCTGAACTACTCTCCATTATAAACAGTTCTCTCAGCACAGGTTTTGTCCCTGACTATTTTAAGAAAGCATGTGTTCAGCCTCTTTTAACAAA
The DNA here is from genome assembly GCA_016801105.1 of Esox niger. NCBI lineage: Eukaryota > Metazoa > Chordata > Actinopteri > Esociformes > Esocidae > Esox > Esox niger. The sequence continues at coordinate 867 of JACXGJ010007437.1, read as the reverse complement.
CGTAATCTTGACCCCTATGTTTTTGCGGGACCGTGTAAGTGGAGACAGCCGAGAAGAGAGAAACGTCTCTTACTGACTGAGTGCCTGACTGACTACTCCTTGTTAAATAGCGTAGTGGTTAGAGACGTGGACCTGCAACCAATAGGTCTCGTATTCGAATCTCATTGCAGACAAAGCAAATTATGCATTAGGATTTGTTTCAGATAGACATACTATGCTGGCCACAATCTTCAGTAGCTATGTTATAATAAGCCTAAACTAAATCTCTGCCATGAAATTAAATAATTTTGGCAGTGTAAAGTTCATTTTCAGTCTTGCTAGTAATTGTTCGATTCTTATGACTATTCCAAGTAGTAAGTAAGTAAGATACTGGTAAGCCTATTACTGGCTAAAAAGCTGAAGGCCAGTGGCAAAAGTCATACAGTTCATAAATGCTATTTGTAGTGGAGGTAAACTTAATAAGAAACTAGCTAGTTTAACACAACGCTTAATGGTGTTGGCGAAATAATTTAACTAGGGTAATGCATGACAAAATGATCTAATCTCGAGATGCGATACCAACACTCACAAAAGTGTGGCGTAGGGGTTAACATTAGAACCGCCAGGCATTTTATACCCCCATAACCGCAAGACCCGAACTTCATTTGGCATCATTAGCATACAAATCGTCCCTATTAGCATGGACATTCTCCTCCACAGCATCACCATCCATCCAGAGCATCAGTTCATCTACTAGGTCATTATCATATGAATCATCCCTATTAGCATGGACATTCTCCTCCACAGCATCACCATCCATCCAGAGCATCAGTTCATCTACTAGGTCATTATCATATGAATCATCCCTATTAGCATGGACATTCTCCT
>JACXGJ010007436.1:0-30361 GCA_016801105.1 Esox niger | reverse complement strand
GATGGGTCAGGCATTGTTTGGTTATACCTCATAAATCGGATGGGTCAGGCATTGTTTGGGTATACCTCATAAACCGGATGGGTCAGGCATTGTTTGGTTATACCTCATAAATCGGATGTGTCAGGCATTGTTTGGTTATACCTCATAAACCGGATGGGTCAGGCATTGTTTGGTTATACCTCATAAACACGAAGGGTCAGGCATTGTTTGGTTATACCTCATAAACCGGATGGGTCAGGCATTGTTTGGTTATACCTCATAAACCGGATGGGTCAGGCATTGTTTGGTTATACCTCATACCTCATAAACACGATGGGTCAGGCATTGTTTGGTTATACCTCATAAACCGGATGGGTCAGGCATTGTTTGGTTATACTCCGAAAAAACAGATGGGCGTTGTATGGACAACCTCTGATAAAGTCATTTAAACTCAGTCCTTATTACAGTAAAAATATGTATTATAGGCTATTGCTGAAAAATATATTTGGTTTTGTTTATGAGGTCTTGGTTGGGATTACCGCATGGTCTCGGGTGGGATTTCCGCATGTTCTCGGGTGGGATTACCGCATGGTTTCGAGTGGGATTACCGCATGGTCTCGGGTGGGATTACCGCATGGTCTCGAGTGGGATTACCGCATGGTCTCGGGTGGGATTACCGCATGGTCTCGGGTGGGATTACCGCATGGTCTCGGGTGGGATTTCCGCATGGTCTTGGGTGGGATTACTGCATGGTCTCGGGTGGGATTACTGCATGCTCACGTGACACTTGGAGGAAAAGTAATTTTTTGATTTTTGGTTCTGTGGTGATTTTTGGAACAGGAATCCAAACATATGGTATTGCCTGCATTTGATTATTTTTGAGAATTTGGAAATGTAGCAATTTGTCTTCGCGAGAACATGATGTACTTTTAAAACGACTTATTACACAAATTCTGTTTGTGTAATAATATTTGTAACGACATACATATACATAGGCTGAATAGACCTATTCAGGAAAATTCCAAATGGCAAACAATATTTCAATCAAAATCATAATGACCCACTTTCTTCATTGTTAAACTATAGCAGTGAACTGAGTCTCTGTCGTCTTTATCTCCACCAGGTCAGGTGACAGGGAACAACAACACCACCTTCATATCCAGTGGTCAGGTGATGAACTTCAGCGCTGACGTCATTGTTGTCTATGTTAGCCAGACATCGTTGGGCAACGAGGGGGAGGGGCCAGAAGATGCGTTTGGAAGCCCTGTTCAGGAACAGGCCAATGAGAGAGCTCCACCGTTCCCAATTTCCACCTCCTCTAAAAGTGCCGGCCATTCACCACCATCATCCCCAGAACACCCCTTTACCCACAATCCTCTACGGCAGGATGACAATCTTCCTGTTCAGGAAGTGACTGACGAGTGGCCCAGAGAGAAGTGAGTGGACTGTGGATTGTGTACTATAAAGCCATAAGACATGTGAAGCCATAGACTTGTTGACATTTCAAAACCTACCGCTTCAATCAACACCAAAGAAAACGACATTGCCTTCCGGGGCTAGCACTCAGAACTGGACCTGGGCCAAAGACATGGAACTGGAACCTGGAGGTCTGTAAGGCTCAATCTCAACTTGGGGGCTGTTTCTCAAAAAAGTTTCCTCTTCTTCATGACTGATCCTAAAGAGCTGGATGCCAGAAATCAAATCCATGAGTTGATGACTCTTGTTTCCTTTCCTTGGTGTTGATTTGTTGTCACACCACCAGTGTGGTTTGTTGTTAAAAATGCTATGCATTTGTTGAGCTACATACTATATATATATATATAAATGTGTTGATTGTTGTTGTTTTTTTACACCGTTTTTTTATTTTCAAAACCATCACCGAGTGTACGGACAGTCAAATAGAAAGACAGATTTCCATTGATCCCTTGTAAAATCCAAGCCTTTCAACTAAGTAAAACACAAGCCAAAGACAAAATATAAATGGACAAGTGACAGTCCACCTCCAAACAAGCCATCTTGAAACTCCTCTATACAGGATCCAGACCAAAACCGAAAAAAGATGAGCATCTATCCTACAGTTTTCAGTCCAAAAGATTTTTGCTAAAATTTAAATAATATAATACACACATGGTGTAGTGAGACGTTCGAAGTCTCCGGCTGACATAGCCCAAATATCTCCCAGGCATCTGATTGTTTTGACCGGTCAGCTCAAGAGGGTGAGATGGGGCAGCGCTGTCTCGTACCCCTGCCCAGAGGGAAAGCTGCCAAGGCAAACCAGAAAACAAGTCAGCCTAACTCAGAGCCTTACTCATAGAACAGATCTGTGCCTGGCAAAGATGAAATCGCTGATTTTGCTAGAAGAGTCGGTCCAAAACGGAATGTGCTGCAACTGGTTTCCTTAAGTTGGAATTGGAGTGTGTAGTTCAGATAATTTTTTTTCAGGGAATGAAGAAGAAAACTTATACCACATGACTAACTATGGTATTTTAAAGATTTGTCTTGGCTGAACGCTGAAGATGACTGTTAGCTCCCCAGGGGATACCTCAGTATTGGCTCAGGGGGCGCGCAAAGTTTGTTAGACAGTGGTGGACCTGACATTCATCCACAGTGATTGGTCCCTCCAACCCAAAGAGAATACAACAGTTAATGATTAACCGTTCATCTCCCAATAGAACTGAGGATGTGTAAATGTGCACTGGTCTTGTCAAAATGGACTGGTGACAGGAAAACCAGCACTCACAAGACCAGATCTAAATCCTGGTAGAACAGCTAACCAATAAAATTTACTTGAGAGTTGCAAATGGAAACATTTACTTATTCTCATGTCTGTATATAAACTGTACATACTAATCCAAATCAAATTGCAATAAATTACGGAACTGTTTTGATTCAAATGCGCAGTTTTTTCATCAAGTCCCATTGCAACAAGAGACAGATATTCCACAGGCTCAGTGTCTGCCATCCGGTAATTACAACAAAGATTTATTTATCTTCTCTCGGAGCCATAATTACTGTGAAAACAGAGCTAATTACACGTGTGGCCAGGCCTCAGTTTCTGTCCCTGTCCCAATGCGGACCGACAGAATGACTGCCTTTCATTATCACACAAGATGGCGGCCAGCTGGCATCATAGGACCAACAAAGCCTAGTCCACATTTAGCGTAGCACCTAGGATAGGACAACCTTCGGTATAACCACATGAGAAGGGCTGGCAACACTGATTTGTGGCCTGGTTTAGGTTGTGTGCTTCTGCTTGTGTGTGTGTGTGTGTGTGTGTGTGTGTGTGTGTGTGTGGTTGTGGACTCTGGAAAACCAAGGCCCACCAAGAGTGGAGGCTATTTTCTGCTGTCTGTGAAAACAGGAAATGATGACTAGCCTACACATGGTTTACATGAGATGCTCTCAGCTGCTCCTACAGAACAGAGGAATAGAAAGGAAGTGTGCAGAATGAGGCTGGTTGGTAGAAAAGCATATGGCAGCAGAATGATGTCTTTGAGAAAGGATGCCATCTAGTGGAGGATATATGACAATGTTACACAAAGACAAATGCACGCTTGAAGTCATACAATCCTTGTGAGGACACCAAACATTTCCATTCATATTTGCATTTTTCCTTTCCCCTAAATGTAACCGTAACTAAATTAACTTCACACCAAACACAACCATAACAAGGAACCTAATCCCTAACCAAAGTCCAACAAAACACCAATTGTAGCGGTTCATCTAAAACCTTACCTAAGATAAAAATGGCCACTTTACTTATGGGAACCGGCAAAATGTCACCATGACGTCTTCCTTGTTTGACAACCCTTGCAGAGATGTTTAACATCGGACTGTCCCCTCAGAAAAAATATTTTTTACGAAACCGAACCCATACATGAACTTAACCCCAAACATTTTACTGTAACCCTAAACTCAACCCTTTCTTTAACTCCTAAACCTAACCCTAATCCTAACATAAACTTAAAACCCAAAAGCATAAAAGTAACCCTAAATCCAACCCTTTCCACAACTCCTAAACCGAACCCTAATCTTAACCAGTACCCCAAGGGTACTCTAATGCTACACGGTCCAGGACTTGCTGGTTTTCTGTTCTACCTCATCATTAATCGCACCCACCTGGCATTGGTCCGTAAGTAGAGGGTTTCAATGAAAGAACTAAGCGGAACTGGTTTCAAGATTTTTGTTCAGGGAGGGCAGATAATGGGTGATCACATGATGGAATTACACAGATATCGATCTGCCATAATGATGTGCGTCAACCTTGAACACAGATGACAAAAGCTGTAGGACAAAATGAAGTGTGTCTCAACGACTAACACACCGGCAAGCTATCTTTTCCCTAACTCTTACTTGAACCCCAATTCTAAACCTAACCCACTTGTGACATCACAAATGAGGACACTTGGGTTTGAAATTGTAAAAGGTCTGTGCACCACACACATACACAGCATTCCCTGTAGGGAATAAGTGTTCTGGTTCGCTGACAGTGACACGGTGCAGCAGATGTTCATCTGGAAACTACCAGAAACTTCTCAGAGTGAAAAGCTGAAATCTGAATATTTTCACCTGCTGTTTGGAAAGGCTTGAATTACACCTGAGATGAAACATTGTCTGGATGGAAGAGTGAGACCAACTTTTTTATGTCCTGAGCTGGGTTTTCCCACAAAGTAAAGTAGATGTCTCTACGATGAGATTATTGTTTATGCACTGACAGCGAAGAGGTCTTCCGCCATTTTGAATTAGTCAGCTGGGTGAATTTTATATGGTTTAATGAAGGATCACATGACTCCATCTAAGTGATGATGAAGAATAATTCAATTCATTTTGGTTCGGAAAAAACATTTCACAACTGTGGGTGGGAATGTTTCGAATTATACTTGACCTTTCGTCAAACATAATTCTATTGCAAAAATTGAAATACATCCCTCACAGTTGGTCTAAAAAGACTTAATTCATTTTTTGAATAGGTACTCTGTTTGACTAAATGTTTTGCAACTATAATGTTTTGCAACTATAATGTTTTGCAACTGTAATGTTTTGTATACTAATGATCTTTCTAGTCAAGTCACATGTTCAGGAAAAAAACTTTCCCCATTGAGCTGCCTCAGGATGAATTTCTCTCTTGAGAAACACTGTCACTATTCACATGTATATTTTGTAAAGGAGTTGCTCTGTGACACAAAACAATTAGATACAACTCCGCTGGGCAAAGAGATTTCATCTGAAGCCTTCAAAAGATCATTAACAATTAGGAAGCATGACACAAACACAAACAGACACACACACACCAACCACACTGATATACACAGAGACATACGCACACACACACCAGTCTTATAGGGGCTACAGTGACCTCGAAGTAGTCCGTTTTCTGATCGGACTGAAAGACAAACTGGTCGGAGAAGGGATTCCTGAAGTCGCTCCAGAGGATATCCGATATCAGAAACATAGCTATGGAAAAGATCAGGTAAGACCAAGTGTAGACTGAAAAAATCTCTTTTGGAAATGTTTCCAGACGTTTTTCTTGTCAGTGCCTCAGAGCTCCCTTATCTACGTGAAATAGTCTAAACTCTAAAGGATTTGCTTGTAACATTCTAAATGTTCAAGATCTGCTAGGTACCTTGTGTCAAAGGATGACAATCTAGAAGTTTTGGATGGATTTAGTTCTGGGCTCTGACTGGGCCACATAAGGATATTCAGCTTTCATTCCTAAGCCACTCTCCTCTAGCCTTGGCAGTTAGCTTTGGGTTAGTGTCATGCTGAAAATAAACTCGTGTCCCAGTCTTCACCTTGTACAGGGCAGCAGATTTTCGTAAAGCGATTCTTGGAGGCTTCATTCATCTCCACTTTAACCTGACACGTGGACATGTTCCCGACATTGAAAAACATCCCTATAACATCCCCATAACATCCCCATTACTAGCCTCTCTGTTCAGTCACCATGCAGTTTGTAGGGCTAAAATGAATCTTTAATTTTGGACCAATCTAGATGCCATGATGACAAGGGTCTCATATCTGACTTGATGACATAACATTACAAACAGAAAACTTAAAGTTTGAATAACATTGAGAAAAGTTTGTGGTTGAACATGAAAGTGTTTTCTCTTTTCAAGTCTCATGTCGAGCAGCATTCAAGTCTTGGTCATGTGACTTGAATCCATGTCTCTGCAACTTTTTTCCCTCCATTTCCCCTTTGATAAATGTTTGGTGCTCATGGTATTTGCTTAGCACTTCACTACCCAACACAGCTAATGTACAGAAACTGATTGATTTGTCTTAAAATCATTTGAATCACCCAATTATTTTGTAGGCAATTTGTTAAATCTTCTATTATGTGAAGAGGAGATTTCAGATATATTTTTATACCAGTGATTTTGATTATTGTCTCCAACAATGTCATGAAGAACTGTTCATTTATTAAGCATGCACAGTTTTCAGAGTTCATCTAGTCAGAGCATACATTTTGTTTTTCTCAAGGTCCCTATTCATTAAGTGCTGGTCATCTGATGTTGGTCTGGATGGCAAGACTGCGATTGTTACAGGAGCTAACACTGGCATCGGCAAGGAGACTGCCAAGGACTTGGCCAAGAGAGGTAGCAGCACTCTGGGAAGCACTGCCGGGTAGATTGTGGGAGTTCATAGGACATGCTTGGTAGCTTTACACTTCTGTGACAGCATCAACATCATGTGTTTTCCTGCTAGCAGTGTACCTGTATGGTAATTCTGAGCAAAACGTTTTTTTTCTTTCTCTAGGCGCACGTGTCATCTTGGCCTGTAGAGACATAGTTAAGGCGGAGTTAGCGGCCAGCGACATCACCAGGGAAATCAAAGGGGCCAATGTAGAAGCCAGGAAGCTGGACCTCGCTGACAACAAATCCATTTGTGAATTTGTAGAGAACATCTACAACAGTGGGTTAACAGACTGAACACATTATGAACACTAAACATCATACTGTTAGGGTCCTGATACAGTCTATAAATATGAAACTTGGGTTTCTGATACAGTCTGTAAATATGAAACTCTTAGGGTTCTGATACAGTCTATAAATAGGAAACTGTTAGGGTTCTGATACAGTCTAAATATGAAACTGTTAGGGTTCTGATACAGTCTATAAACATCATACTGGGTTCTGACCATCTATAGTATATTGACATCATACTGTCAGAGTTCTGTTCAAGCTTGGTCCATAAAGCCTGATTCTTTTTGTCCTGCAGCGGAAAAGGTGCTTCACTTCTTGATCAACAATGCAGGCGTGGCCATGTGTCCCTACAGCACCACTGTGGACGGATACGAAACCCAGTTTGGGGTCAACCACCTCGGTCTGATATAGACATCTGGCCTCATTAACAATAATATAATCAACACTGTTTTCCATTAACACACACAGTGGAATGCAGTCAAAGACAGGTTCATTGGTGGGATCCTACTCTTACTAAGGTAATATACTTACCTCCGGTCTCCAGGTCACTTCTTCCTGACTTTTCTGCTATTGGATCTGCTGAAGCACTCCGCCCCCTCCCGTGTCATCAACGTGTCATCGTCGGCGCACGCCATGGGCAGGATCAACTTTGAGGACCTGCACAGCAGGAGGGAATATCACCCCATCATGGCATACGCCCAGAGCAAACTGGCTAACATACTGTTCACCAGAGAGCTGGCCAAGAAGACCGAAGGTGGGGGTGTTTGTGTGTGCATCTGGAGGGTGGCGGGTTAGTGTGTATGTGGGAGGGGGGTCACCATGTGTATGTGTGTGTGTGTGTGTGTGTGTGTGTGTGTGTGTGTGTGTGTATGTATGTATGTGTGTATGTGTATGTGTATGTGTATGTGTGTGTGTGTGTGTGTGTGTGTGTATGTGTGTGTGTGTATATGTGTGTGTGTGTGTGTGAGTGTGTATGCAACATGTTGCATGGAGAATGGATCTAAGCGTACACCCATGTGACTGTCTCATGTTTTAACCACCGCCAATAAGAAGTTAGACATAGAGAAGATATGCCGTAAGTACTTATGTTCCTTTGTGTGTGTGTGTGTGGGTGTGTGTGTGTGTGTGTGTGTGTGTAAGCAGGTCTTGGTGTCACAGCTTATGCTGTACATCCGGGGGTAGTGAACACAGAACTGGTGCGCCATGTGAAGCGTCCCATAGAGATCATGTGGAAGAGGTTCAGCTACTTCCTCAAGACGCCAGAAGAGGGAGCTTACACCGTTCTATATTGCACCTTGACACCTGTCTCAGAACTCATCTCCGGGGGCTACTACAGGTCGGTGACCTTTCACCTCTCAAACCTGACCCTGAAGGTGAACCCATCACAGAGCTTGATTTCCCTCGAAAGATGGCTGTATGGTGAAATTGCTCTCTCCCTCTCCATTTCAGTGACTGTGCCCAGGCAGCGACTGCCAGGAATGGAAGAGATGACGGAACCGCACTGAAACTCTGGGCTGTCAGTTGTCATCTGTTGGGCATCCACTGGAGCTGAACAGGCATACAGGATAGTGCTATCCTGTCACAGAATTGCTTCTTTCCGTCACAGCAAAAACCGAGGCAATATATTGCCATCATAAATCCTGCGAAATGCTAAACCTGACAACAGAATGTGATGGGGCGGATTCTAAAACGTTAGCAGAGTGTTGTGTGCTACAATTTCCTGCTTTTCATGCCTAATGGTGTTGCTGCTGTCAGTACACTCTCTGAGACTGGTGAATTTGACCGATGTTCAGTTGTCAATAAAATGAATGAATGCTGTACCGGTAAATTATTGGCGATTTTTGTTGAGGTTAAAATGATCATTTCAAGCAGGAGTAGCAAAAATGAAGTCTCACACTGGCCCAAAAAGCATGTGCACTGTGGACCATAGAAATATCCACTTGTAATTTAAAAAAAATAATTAAATAACATTTATATATTATCTGAAGAATTTGGAGGAAAGTGTGGTACATGTGTTTACATTTTACAATTTCTAAAAACATTGATAAAACAAGCATTTCTGTTATCATTACTTTGTCTCAGAAAAGCTAGGAATGCATTTCAGTTGTTTGCCTGTGAGGGAGGGCTGTACTAATGATGTACTGGGGATTTCTTTATATTATTTTTACAGCACAGTGCAAATGGCTCTCTATGGGGTAGGGAAATTAACTGCCAATTCTGCATGTATTCATGAAGATAGTTCTTCATATCAGGTATTGCCTAGATGGCAACAAAGAGCAAACAATACAGTCCCTCATGGCTAGAAAAAGAGAAACTGGACCAGATAAACATTACATCTGCATCAAACAACTGCAGCATCACATTACAGAGGACAGAGGATATAAATAGTGCTCAAGACTTAATGCTCAAGTTAATACTTAAAACAAGCAAATACTTGTTACTGGAATGGAAGAAAGCCTGGCTGTATGGCTGCAAACGTTGGGAATACATTGCAAAGCTATTCTGAATATTAGCAACGCTCTTAGCCAATGCTAACACGGCATACAGCTAGACTGGTTGGACATATTGTTGAACATTTTTTCTAAGTTAAACATTTTAACTGGCAGTTATGGGACAAGAAACTAAAGAATTGGAGAATCAGGATTTTAGCGATGTTGGACACTGGAATTTGGACAGTGAAATAATGAAAGAGACCTTAAAGTGCAAGCTGGACTAACTTTTCACTATAATGCAATGTAATTGCTAACTCAGTGGAAAAACATTTTATATTGTGTCTTGCACCATATTTTGGTGTTTGTTCCACAGCAGTCATAATGCATTAACTATTCTCTCCTGTTTCCCATTTGACCACGTTTCAGCTACAGTATGTAGTTTAATTTGGTTGTCAGTGGAATTAGATTAGCTAGAGTCATCCCAGCTAGCAATGACCTGTCGTTCTGCCCAAGGTGCCTTCAGTGCCGTGGGCGGTCCTCCATTGGCGGACCATCTGCAAGCCTGTCCATTCTGGCCATCTGGGTGGCTGTCCTTTGTGTTAGCTAGACAAACCAGCTGACTCACGTTCAGCGATGGCCGTCGTCTTGAAGCTATAATTTGAAATATGTGTCACTTGGTTGTCATGAGATGACATCCTGGCTGTGAAGCTAACCAGGCGAGCTCAGGGGATTGCTAGATTAGGATTTTAATACCTTAGTGTGCCAATCTGTGTGCCGTCTATGTTGTTATGTCGTGAGTTAAACCTATGTTGCCGATGACAGAATTATTTAATCTTGCCCTGCATGTTAACAGAGCAGAAACGTACCAACTACACATTTTAATAATTTGAGTAATAATTGATTGCTTGAAGGGAACACAATATAGGTGTCTGTGGAGACGTCTCTCCCACAAGCTAATCAGGAGCCGTCGCTGCATTTGACGATTGTTGAAACAGACAATCGTAATCAGTTCTGTTATCCACTGCACAACCTGAAGATAAAGTTAGGATAAAGATGGGCTGGAACGCGCCCACTGCGTGATAGAGGTCGGATTGGCAGGCTGCAACATTGAAGAATGTATCCATTGTTAAAAGCTGGGGCTGAGAGAAAACTCTTGTGTAGATGAACTTGGGGTGTTGAGGGGAAATGTTTGTCACTGGGAGAACAATGCATTCATTCAGGTAGGTCAATTAGTATTTACATTGGACATTACAAGGTGCTATGGTGGTAGTCTATTTCCTACTCTACAAATTAATTGTAATTTTTGTTATTTTTTTCAAATGTATACTGCTGAAATTATAAAGCGTGACTAATTATAGTATATAATATTTCCAGATCGGACTGTTATTTCTCAAGGTTTGACAGCCCCAGTAACATATCTAAAATCATCTATTTAATTATCTTACTTCATCAGTACCATTTCATCAACAATTTACATTCCATAATAGGGTTCAGTGTTTAAGCTAGCACGTTTTATTTTCTTATAGAAAGTAAAAATTCTAAATCTTTTTTCTTGCTCATTATTATTTATTGTTTGTCTGCAAGTATGTTGTTGTGTTATCTTGTACACATTACTCGATATTATTGTCTATAACAAGGTGTCTTACCATATATAACATTTACTAAACTTTGTTCATTGGCTGTTTTTCACAATTTTGACAGACTGAGTTGAATTACTGTTTTGACTGACTGCTTTAATTAACTGATTGTTTTAATTAACTGTTTTCACTGTTATGACTGACTGAGTTGAAAGACTGTTTTGAGTGACAGTTTTAATTTTAACTGACTGTTTTGAACCATTGTTTTGATTGACTGTGTTGATTGTACTAACTGTTGATTGACCGTGTTGACTGACTGTTGATTGTGTTCATTAACTGGGTTGACAGTGTTGACTGATGGTTTTGAGTGATGGTGTGGACTGACTGTCTTTACTGACTGTGTTGACTGACGGTGTAGACTGCCTGTCTTGACTGACTGTGTTGACTGACTGTTGACTGAGTGTGTTGACTGACTGTCTTGACTGACTGTCTTGACGGACTGTGTTGACTGACGGTCTTGACTGACTGTCTTGACGGACTGTGTTGACTGACTGTGTTGACTGACTGTCTTGTCTGACGGTGTTGACTGACGGTGTTGACTGACGGTGTTGACTCACTGTGTTGACTGACGGTGTTGACTCACTGTGTTGACTGACGGTGTTGACTGACGGTGTTGACTCACTGTGTTGACTGACGGTGTTGACTCACTGTGTTGACTCACTTTGTTGACTCACTGTGTTGACTGACGTTGTTGACTGACGGTGTTGTCTGACGGTGTTGTCTGACGGTGTTGACTGACGGTCTTGACTCACTGTGTTGACTCACTGTGTTGACTGACGGTGTTGACTGACGGTGTTGTCTGACGATGTTGTCTGACGGTGTTGACTGACGGTCTTGACTCACTGTGTTGACTCACTGTGTTGACTGACTGTCTTGACTGACTGTCTTGACTCACTGTGTTGACTGACGGTGTTGACTGACTGTGTTGACTGACTGTGTTGACTCACTGTGTTGACTGACTGTGTTGACTGACTGTGTTGACTGACTGTGTTTACTCACTGTGTTGACTGACTGTGTTTACTCATTGTGTTGACTCACTGTGTTGACTCACTGTGTTGACAATGTTATTTGATGGTGTTGATGTGGATTATCTGTCTATGCCACCCGGTCCTGGCAGGAACTTCTTCTGCAGCCGCTGGTCATGTGACGTGCGTCTGGATGGTCAGACTGTGGTCATAACGGGAGCCAACACTGGCATAGGGAAAGAGACGGCCAGGGACCTGGCTAAGAGAGGTAAAGGAGACACCCATCTCTTACTGTATGTTAGGTCCCATACCCGGGGGACTACAAGTTTTACAGGTTTTCGTTCGTGTTTTAGCCTGTGCAACATGTATCCTGTATTTATGTGATGCAATTTTCTAGTTCCCTTTTCTTGTCTTTACCTCTTATTTCTCTCCCCCTCCCTCTTCCCCTCTCTTCACCCTTCTCTCTTTCCCCCCTCTCTTTCTCTCTGCCCTCTTTCTCTCTCAGCCCCTGTTCTCCATCCCTCTCTCTTTCCCTACACACACTCTCCGTACGTTCTTCCATGATTTCTGAGAAGACATTCTCACTGCTGAGGTAATTTTGTATTTCCGAACCAGCGCAAACGCCAGTAATTCAGCCCCAGCGTGCCAGGTGATATTGGGACAGGGCGGATTCAAGGATTCAAATTGTTAACACGCCATCATCTGAAGCTTTGTCTGCTGGGCTTCTGCTAGTCACATTACCGGCACTGAGAACAGCAGCAGTTATGATCAGACCGATAAACCTAATGATATTCTCAATGGAAATGACTAAATGTCCTGCCGAGGTGCAGATGGAAAGACATTGTCAGAGCAGACTGTTAGCCATCCCTCATATGCATGCAACTGTGCATGCATCCATCAACACGCTTGCCTAAACACGCGCACACGCATGCACGCACGCGCGCACACACGCACACGCACGCGCGCACACAGGGGGAGATGAAAACGGTTTCTGCATGCGTAGTCTGATTGGTTCCGTTGGATGCATTTGAAAGGCTCTGTATGGCACCAGCCTCCTCTGGAAAAGAACGGTGTGTGTGTGTGTGTGTGTGTGTGTGTGTACAGAAAGCATTTCGTCTCTGTTGTTGTGCAAATGACCACAGCGGGGACCTACCACTTTCCCAGAAATAAAAGAGGTAATCATGGTGATGTATCAGAGTTGACGTTAAAGCTAAAAAAATGAAACGTTCAGAAATTCTATGTGCTGGTCTTTTTTTATTCGAGGTAATATAGTTCATAATTTATTATGTCTAGAATAGACGTCAGGAGCTAGATCAAAGAAATGGGTTGGTTCTCTTGGAAGAGCCAAGACAAAGGCAGTGTTCGAGAGCATCCAAACCATAATGTATTATGGGTAATGAATAACTGACTGACTAAGTCATTATGTTTCATGCAAAAGGATTTGTAGGTCATTCAGTCATTTTCAGCCAATTGAGTTGTCATTAGCATTGCTGAACAAGCTGAAAGGGTTAAATTACATTCTTGACGTCTTTCCTGGCTTCCTGGAAAACATTTACATGAAGCTCGGGAACTAGAAATACTGAATTTAGATTTCTCTGTCATTGAAATTGCTTTGGTGTATTTGCAAATGTTAATGTGCAATGTATTTTAATTAAACTTGATTAAAACGTCTCTGACGGTATGTTGTTTTTAGATTCACAAAATGTGTTAATTATGCACTGTAATCAAGGGCTAGAGGAGTTAAAACACACGCACGCACACGCACCCACACGCACCCACACACACCCACACACACCCACACACACCCACACACAGGCACACACTAGTCACCCATGTGGAACAAATAAACAGCATCAACATCACCATGGATCATCAGTGTGTCTGAAATTGGCTTGACTCAAACTCTCACTTCCCTGCTAACTGTGTGTTTATCGTTTGTGTTTTAATTACAATTTGCTCCTCTGCCAGGGAATTTAGAAACAATTCCAATTCCCACATCCGAGCGGAGAGAGGGGGAACAAAGGCACTTTGATGGTTTCCAGACAAAACGCTCCCATGGAATAATGACCGTCTTCTATTCCATAATTACTGGGCCATGACAGCCATTGTGTGTGTGTGTGTGTGTGTGTTTCTTTACCCGTGTGTGTCCAGTCCTCAAATGTCCTCTTAGCCAGTTTGGTTTACGCTGTCTCTTGTTTGTTAACTGAAAAAAAGTCAAATGAACAGTAGAATATCCTGTAAAATGATGTTTGTGCTTCGAAAGATTACAATGACCTCTACTTGAACTCTAGAGAAAAAATCGTATTACCTCTTGATAACCAAATCTATATCAAATCACATTTGTTCTATCGTGTTCAAATAACCTTGTGACCTCTGTGGTACCTTCTAACCCCTGTGACCCCTCAGGGGCTCGCATCATCATGGCGTGCAGGGACATGGATAAGGCAGAGGTCGCCAGGAGAGACATCCAAGAAGACTCTAAAAACGAAAACATAGTTGTTCACAAACTGGACCTGTCCGACACCAAGTCCATCAGAGAGTTTGCGGAGTTGATTAACAAGGGTAGGTCAGTCTGAGGGATTGGATGTTTCAGAAAGCTTCAACGCTGATGCTTATTCTTGTTCTTCCAGAGGAGAAGTGGGTTAAAATCCTGATAAACAACGCTGGCATCATGATGTGCCCCTACTCCAAAACCAAAGATGGCTTTGAGATGCAGTTTGGAGTCAACCACCTGGGTAAATCAACTCCCCAACCAATCCTAGACTCTAGATGTCCAAAGGTTTACCTGGTTTAAGGTGGTGTGTCAGTCCGATTCGTGAGTGCTTTCACACATTTCGCCCAGTTGCAATATCTTGCAAAATAACTGTCTACAGAACCAATCTGATTGTTTAAAGCACCAACTATTAGGAAATGTCTCAAGAAATGTAAAAGCAGCAAATGTGTGTCTGTGTTATTAGGGTGAATCAATGCAGGCACATTCTAAACCATGCTAATATGGTCAATTAGCACATTGGTTAACATTACACTACATTTCCCGAGACGTGTCATACAAGACTTGAGATGCTAGAGTGTCTTGTTGTGTAAACTCGCAGACATCAATAGCTCGAGACACCACATTTTCAAAAGAGCCCTCCGCCACGCCGGAGTTTCGCAAGTGCAATGACAATTTTGTCGGAACTGTATCAAATATTTGCAAATCACTTGAGTTCGGTATGACTGACGGCCACAAACCCCGGTGTAAATTCCAACGCTATGGAAATGATTTTGCAAACCCAGTCATTGTCTTCCTTTTCATCTTCCTTTTCATTCTCTCTCTCTCAAAGTAAACAAGCCTTTAGTTTCTCCCTGAATGGAGTCGGTGGTCAACATAGCTGTAGAGAATGCTCTTTCTTAACCTTTACGCCGGCAGTAAGACTATTAGCAGGTAATGGATTTAGGGAGACATTCGGTCTGTATGTCCCAGTGTGGTCAAACAGTCAAAGCCGTTGTCTCTGTGGCACCTGTCTCTCCTCACAATTAGGCCGAAAATGCGGAAAGTACACCCTCAAATAATCTGTCTGGACCCCCCCCGAACCCTTGAATTCTCATAGGACACTTCCTGTTGACCTACCTGTTGTTGGACCTGATCAAGCGTTCGGCGCCAGCTCGTATCATAAACGTGTCCTCGGTGGCCCACACCTGGAGCGGTATGAGACTGGATGACATCAACAGTGAGAAGAGCTATGACCAGGTGAAGGCCTATGGACAGAGCAAACTGGCCAACATCCTCTGCACGCGCTCACTGGCCAATCGACTACGCGGTAAGGACAAACAGATCACCACTTAACGCCTCAAGGACCTGTACGTATCAGAGGGAGAATAGGAATTCAGCCACGATATCTCTGTCTTGTACAGTCGTCACAGGATGTTTGAGTATTTGCCAGAAGATATCCCTCTCTCACTCTTTCCAGGCAGGGACACCTGTAGCTTTGTTTTCAACTCTCCATCTAATGTTTACTCTGATTTGAGTAATTCTTTTAAGATTTGGATGATGCTATTCTATGTTAAAATCAACCTGTAGAATTGTGGGAAATTATCAAAAACTCATCAAATGTGCCTGTGAAGGTTTAGGGGCTCAGGAATGTTGGTGTGTAGCCTCATTTAACATCAGATTCTGAAATGGAAAAAAAAATTCAGAGGAATTTTTCCCCCAGAAAACGAATTTACAGTGCAATACTATCACACAGATAATATTCTCTATGGATTTCGTTTATGGTGTAGACCAAAAGTTTATTCTTTTTTAGAAAAGTATCCTGTGTTGTTTTGCGGATGTCCTGTGTATTTTTGTTCTGTGTGTGTGTCCTGTGTGTGGTTTTTGTTCTGTGTATGTGTCCTGTGTGTGTGCGTCCTGTGTGTGTTTTTGTTCTGTGTGTGTGTTCTGCATGTGTGTGTGTGTGTGTGTGTGTGTGTGTGTGTGTGTCCTGTGTGTGTTTTTGTTCTGTGTGTGTGTGTGTGTGTGTGTGTCCTGTGAGTGTGTGTGTGTTTGTTTGTGTGTGTGTTTTTGTTCTGTGTGTGTGTCCTGTGAGTGTGTGTGTGTGTTTGTGTGTGTGTGTTTTTGTTCTGTGCGTGTGTCCTGTGAGTGTGTGTGTTTGTGTGTGTGTGTGTTTTTGTTCTGTGTGTGTGTCCTGTGTGTGTGCGCAGGCACCGGTGTCAGTGTATTCTCCCTACACCCGGGCGTGGTCCGGTCAGAACTATGGAGACACTTGAACACTCCAGTCCAGGTGGCGGTCAAGGTGTTTCGGCCATTCACCAAGACCTCAGTCGAGGGAGCACAGACCTCCATATACTGTGCTGTGGAGCCAGGATTGGAGAAGGAGAGTGGGGGATACTTCAGGTAGCTCACACACACACACACACAGAAATGTAAACATCTAGCCGACTGCTGTACAGTGTTAGCCAGGTGTGTTATTCTAGGCCTAGCTTCACATGTCTGCACAACTGAAACTTGCCGTGTTTGCATGAACAGTGACTGCGCACCTGCAAGTTGCTCTAGGGCTGCTTCGGATGACGACCTGGCCCAGAAACTGTGGGAGCTGAGCTGCAAGATGCTGGCCATCACGTGGGAGTGAAGGAACTTGGAAGACTGCATAGTCAAAGTGCTGTTTAATATGTGCCCAGTGTATTCTTTCCACAGTTAATAAGAAGATTAGTATTTCTGAAGTGAATCTCTATAGTATAGTGTTCCTGTAGTGGTAAATAAATGATGACAGCTATTATACGGAGTCCAGTTGACTTTGAATACATTTTTATTATAAAACATGCCCTCGTTTTATAAAACGTGCTCTTGTTTTATAAAACGTGCTCTTGTTCTATAGATATCTCGGACACAGAAGGCCAAGGAAGAATAAGGACACATAACACAAATACCCAAAGTAAAAGTGTGCAGTGTATTGAAATTAACTTTCCATCTAATGTTATCTATAAGAAAAAAAAACTGAAACATGTTATCTATAAGAAAAAAAACTGAAACATGTTTATATATGTAAACAAGAGCATTTTTTGAAAACAAGAGCACGTTTTAAAAACGAGAGCACGTCAAAGGGCCCAGTCTGAAATCCTCTCCCCCATCCAGTTTTGTTCTAAACTCTGTTCGTTGACGTGTCCTGTTTCTTAACGCTATATAATAAAAGTATAATACGATTGAGAAATGTATTTGAAAATTGTAACAATGTAATAACACTTGTAATTTTTTTACTTTTCAAGCTTAACTTCTAATTTGTATGCATTTCCTTTTTTCTTGTATGGTGAAATATAAATGTGTATGTTTGTAATTATTCTAGGAGACGTATTTTTCCCCTTTAAAAGTGACAGCAAACTCTATCAAAGTAGGCCTACTGTTCAAAAATACTAGTTAGATAACATCCTAATCACCCACCCAGATATAAACCTCAATAACAGCCAATATATGTAGGCAAATGCACATGTTCAAGGTTTATTGACTCTTCAGTCACTTTGGCAGATGTCACGGGCGTGCACATTAAAATCCCTAGCATTTCCATGCCAGACGTAAATAATCAAAACACGTCGCCACAGATGTTAACAACAGCAGTGATTCCGTCTGCAGTGCAAATTGCATCACAACATTTCAGAGCAGCCAATGTAGTGATTGTATAGGTCTATAGCACTATGTTCTGGACCAGAGCGTACATGCAGCACATCCAAAAGTAAAAGAAATACAACATGTTTTTGTTTTGCTAGTGTCCACATGATCCATAAACAAGTGTTACACTATCGCATGCGCGTCAGGATGCTACGTCACCTATCAAAAGCTCTGGAAAGCTACGTGGCCTTTAGTGCCCGGCGGCTACTTCAGCTCAGGATACTCTCTAGGAGGTAGGACATTGGTAAGTGATGACATTTTCAATAATAGTTTCAGTCTAAAGTTTGTGTATATAACTCTTATGTGTGTCGGCAGATGCTCGCTAACGTTTGGGTCGTTAAACAAAAAAGTAAACGCGTACTGGTGTTTAGTATTGTAAACAAACTAGTACTGTGACTTGAGCTTTTCAGGCGTTGGACGTTGGTGTTGAAATTTGAAAACAGCGTTTGCATGTTATTTTAACAAGTGGTGACATCGTGTTAATTATGGTTTTAACAGCTAGGCTAACTAACCAAACGTAACAACGTGAACTGACTTTAAACTCGAGTGAGGATAGCGTTACTAGCTTAGTATAATACACAATATAGTTACAGTAACCCAACGAGCAAGAACGCCGAATGTCGACCACAACTTCAGCTGACATTTTGGCGACAATTTGGATGAAACGGTACATAACGGTAATTTTAGTCTTGACTCACTGCCTTTCCAGCTAAACCATCATGGACCAGGTGATGCAGTTCGTTGAGCCCAGTCGGCAGTTCGTCAAGGACTCAGTTAGGCTCGTGAAGAGGTGCACTAAGCCAGACAGAAAAGGTAATAAAATGCATTAGTTACAAAACTACACTGCTGATACTATTATTTGGACTCCAATCAACAGTTACAGTGACTACCCCTTCTTCATTTCTGATTCATGCAAATTACTCTGCTAACGTTTTTATCCCGTTGCAGAGAATATAATTTTGTATGTGTAGGTTTTTGTAGCGCTGTCTGTCAACGACTTGTACACGTGGACAACTGGATTTAAACTTCCAGTACTTGGAAATAAATGCCAGATGGCTGAGGAACATTATCAGGTACACAACTTGGATCAGAGTTGTTTTTTGTCACCATATACGACTGGACATTGCTCAGACACTTGATTCCATGAATTAAGAATAATCAAAAACGATTTTCCCAAACACTGGTTATTTCAGGAGTCTCAAATTTGATTGGAGTCTGAAAGAGAAACATAAAACATCTGCAGTGCAAATATCTATCAGCCAACCAGCCTTCTCTGTTGTATACACATCTATGTGTTTTGGTTTCGCACTCAGCAATACTGAATCACTGTCCACAAATGTAGTTTTTGCCCTCCAAGTCTAGTCATTGGAAAGCTGATTGCCAAATGAGATACTTGGGACTGGAAGGACATTTAGAAGCAAGTTTAATGACTGACACCTCACCATGAAGCTGTGCATCTATCCAGCACTAGAACCAGTTAGTGATTCATCTCTCATTTGAATCTTTAGTGTTGATCGCATATACAAGTTACAGGTCAAAGCATAATCATGCTTTTAGCATGACGTGTAAATGATGTAGACTGTTTCTGTCTATAACCATGTTGTGGTATGATTCAGATATCAGCTGTAATGCAGTGGATGGGTGACCTTTACATGTTGTGGTTTCATTCATTTAAATGTAGGCTAATTTAGCTGGGCGGCAATGGTGAGATTTTATATTCCCTGATGCATTTCCTGGTTTCTCTGATGCTTTTCCTAAATGTGTTTTTAAAAGTTCCATTGATCTCTCTTGTTTTTGTGTGACTGGATTGATTTCTATAAACAGACACAGTTAGCCAATTGCAACCATCAGCAGCTCCCAACAGACTAGGGTAGAAATCACAGCATATCTTCTTCCTGTACATCAAATCCACATTAGCCGCGGTCAAGGACCTGATCCCAGACCAGTGGATAACTTTGCACGAAAGCGAATTCAGACATTGCGCCACCTGGGGGCTGCTTCTAATTGTGCTGCCTCTTCTGGTTTTTGTTCTAGAATTCCAGAAGATTGCCATGGCAACAGCTATTGGGTTTGCCATCATGGGCTTTATCGGGTTCTTTGTCAAGTTAATCCATATTCCCATTAACAACATCATTGTGTAAGTAGAACTGGATCACAAACCAGGAGTCAGTTGGACTGGAAACAGTACTTTAATATGTACATTATTGGTGGAAAACAGTTGTGTTGTGTATTTGCTTTTCTCGGTTTAGGTTATTTCTTATATACTGCAACTGTTGTCAGTCTGCTTAATGCCATTATTTAGATTATGCAGTGATCTGATGTGTTGATGCATTTTGTAATTAATAAGAACATGCAATTATGTAAAATTGTTTTACTGCTCTATTTGATTTGATGGAATGTAGGAAACATGCCCTTTCAAATCCTGCTTCCTGCTGCTGAAGACTGTAGATAAAAGAAAAAGGCAAAAAAAACAGAATTAATCTCAGTGTGGCTTTGTTGATGTGAATTTGTATTTCTTTCTCAGGGGAGGCTGAACCTTTGGAACTACAAATCAAGAACTACACTACCCAGTGACCTTAGGCAGTTCTGGGAAGGTGGTGGGAGGTGGCAAGTGAAGGGAAATTTTTTATTTGTATAGTTTTTTCATATTTGGTGCACCATATTTGTTATTGGCTGTGTGAATAAATCAAAGAAAAGCTGCATGGGTTTCAATTGCTTTGTGTACGAATGTAAGTTTGTAGTAACTTATTGTGGTCAGAGTTGTGCTAGCAACTGAAAAATACCTGGTTTAAACCCTTATACTGACCAGGTTAAGCACCTGTCAATGTGCCTCTGAGTATGTATTTAACCCTACTGGTTATAACGTATGCTATGTGTACTATGCAACTCTGAGACACTTGAGGTATGTAGCTCTGTTTCAGATGGAATGTCTTGCTTTCTGTCTCTGCTTGTACCTTCCTCTGTACACTTGAGTATGGATGTCCCCTTTCCTACTTCAGATGCTGTTAGTCTTCAAGAGGTTATATGTTAGTTTCCAGTATGGAATGAGCCTGAAGATTGTGAGGACAGTTGTGGTCAAAGCTCAATATTCAAGTGTGTGTCTCTTGACTACTGAGATGACCCCACTGGTGCGATCAGGCAGAGGGCATGGCTCCTTTGGTGTCATTTCCTGTCCCAGGAGATGCCCATGCTCCAGAGAAGTGGTTGGTCTGTTGTCACGGTTACAGTTTTCCTCTGTTCTCCCGGGGCAACAGGCTCGTAGGTGTTGGACGTGCTCACCAGGACCCCGAACTGCAGCACCTGGTTGTCTGAAACACAGGGTCAGATGGGACTGTCATGCGCCCGAGCCTGGAGATGAATAAATAAAAATAAAACTACCATCTGGCAACAGAATAGAAATATATAAATAATGTGTGAAGTGAAGCGGGATCATCCAAACCACACCGCCATCTTTATACACAGCCACACAGTGTGAGTTCATTTGTATTGGCAGGGTGGTCCTGTCAGAGACTACCCTGTTCTGTGTCAGCGCTCAGCTGGGATCTGGAGAGCAGTGCTGGGAGGGGCATCTGGGGACAGCGAGAGTTAACACTCGCACAGAGACACAAGCATTATGCTTGACAACTGAGTCCAAGGTCACTTGGGACTAAGCCTGTCGACAAATCCCCTCAGTCATCCCTCTGGCCCAGACGGGATGGGAGAGAGACTGGAAACGTCCAGGGAAGCTGGCTGAAGTACTGTGGGTCTTAGACTGCTTGATTACATTACATTACATAGGAAGAAAATAGGCACGTTAAGGTCTCTGGATAACTTGTAGATTGTCCATGCTTGGCTACAATATTGTATCTGACCTCAGATGATTCTCTGTTCTTATTCCTCTATGCTAATTGCATTAGACACAATGAAAACATGAGAATGTGTCCTTTGTTTGATTGTCAGACTGGGTTGAATGACTGATTTTTGAAGTGAAATCACCTGAAACTCACCATGAGCTCAATTCCAAAGTGAAGGAGAATCACCAGCTTGAACTCTAATTACTTTATGACTACTTCTACTATACATGGTCTCAGTAACATTTTCAGGCCATGTCAATATTTTTGTGTAATAAGACTTAGTCAATTATTATATATTTGTTGTTTTTTAAATGTAAACCAAAGAAATATGGAATGAGACCAAGCCAACACTGACCTCCTTTGGCCAACACAGGTATGGTAGGGTGTTGGATTTCTGTAAAGGTCCGGTAAACCTAACTAAATCTGTTATTTTACTTGGTTGACAGATGCAATGCACAAAAGCGTTATTATAAACATGAATGGCTCATTTGATAAAAGTTTCCCATCGATTTACCCCAATTTCTGTGAATTTTCGAGGAGGGCTCGAAACGAAGCATACCTGGGTACGTACATCACTTTCGCTCACAAATTAAAAATGTTGTGCTCATTTTCTCCTAATTCTCCCAACACAAATGATCCCCTCGGTGCGTCATGTGCCGCAAACGCAGCTGACATTACGGTCCTTTTTACGTTCTGCTTAGAACCCATGGCCGGGTATATTCAGCTTCCCGAAAAAACACGAGTCAAGCAGAAATGTGTTAAGATTGTACAGCGCCATGGCAACCACGGAAAAAAGTAGTCCAAATTTCCACCAGGTAGCCATCGGAATATCCAGAACAACCCCTATAGCTGACCTGTAGCATTTAATTAATCTACCTCAGCTAAAGGATCCACCGCTCACTAGAACCTGGTTTTACATGTAAGTAGTTTGCGCGAACCTCAAATCTGGTTAAAATGTTTGCATAGCTGACCGACTGGTAATGTGCGGTTTTCGCAATTACATCTCCGACATGGGTAAAATGCTACTTAATGTTGTCTCACGTTTTGCACAGACACAGCTATTGGTAACGCCGATAGCAACATGTTTTTGACAAGTAGCCACGTGTGCTTGTTAGAGAAGAATCAGTGTTATTCATATTAATTAGAATAAACTGCACGCCGATGGCATCGGATGAACTGTCCAAGGAGGCAATTAAATGTAACATTAATCTGGATTTTCCTATAGTTACTGGCCAATATTGGGATTCATATCTTGGTTGGTGGTAGACCCAGTCATGTGGAAAATTAACTACATTAGAAACTGAACAATTCACACACCATTCGTGCTATCAGAAGTATTAGAAGTAGCCAGGCAGAACTGTGATGTCCTTATGCGGAAAAAACTTAGTAGAACCCTACCTTTATCATCACATGAAATTTAAATCGGATGCAAAACAATATCCTTACGAAGTACAGAGCCCTCCAAAACAAACTATGGTTTTGGTCTAAACCATATGGGTGTTAACACATCAGTCAAGGATCAAGAACTGTCTGTTCCCTCAGAAGAACGTTGATTGATGCCCAGAGTCTAAGGCGTTGCAGATCCATTTACACCTAAATAAAAATCCAGACAACTGTCAGTCTACATAGAACAGGTTTCCTTACCAAATTAGGCCAAGGAGCTGACTGAAAGACACAAGAAGTCTAAGACCCTAACCATGAATTTCACCGCTTAGGTCAAAAGAATGAACGAGGCCAGTGGTTGTCAAACCTTCCCTGTAACACATCACAATCGGTAGCTCTGAGATAGCTCCAGGACTGTAGTAAGAGGAGAAACCCAGACAAACACCGTCTTCTCCAGATTTGTGAACACTGACTAGCACGATTCACCAATCAGGCGCTTCATTAACAGCCAACAGGTAGAATCAGATGTGCTATCTATCTCAAGAATATTATTATTACAAGGAACAGCCAGGGTGACCCGGGGAGAGGTTTGAGAACCGCATAATCTTTGTGTAAACTGTTTGTTTGCACCCTTCGAGGATTTGTGAATATGACTTTAAATTGAATTAATTCCTCTTAGCAATGGGCATATGCCTGGACCAGCACTTTGCATTCAGTATGTCAACTGACCACATCCTAGTTTATACCAATCCGAGGCCCAGGGGCAACAGTTGATGACGTAAAATGCAACCACTTAGTGGGGGAACACAACCGTTATCTATAATTTTAGATTTGACTAGATCCACAACTGAAGTACTCCAGGGAAGTACACAATGCCAACAGCCAGGGTGAACCATCATTATTTTCCCCCTAAAATCAACTCAACACAAACAGCTCACAAAAACTTTTGTTTAAAAACTCTATTGGGACTGGAGAACAGAACACAAGTAGAACAATCCATTTGTTTTTGGTTGTGTATTAAAAATAGTCCCTCATAATCATGTCTCCTGAACCAGACTAAACTAACAAGGGAAAAAAGAAGACAGCAAATTGAACAAATCAAATATCTACAGGCGGCTGAATGCACTTCAAAGACTGACAAAACGCCATTCTGCTTCAAAGCGCAGTGAATAGCCAGGATATTACTTTGTGTGTGTGTTATGAACAGCCATATTAGACTGCCAACCGGAGGACTGGGGGAGTGGAAACCATACTGAACGAAATGAAAAGTAATTGACCATAGATGACTTTCTGGCTTAGGCATACCCTGTGTTGTGTGAATAATGAAATACTATGTTAAAGTCTGTCCTCCATAACCTGTCTGTGCACATACCAATGCTAACGACAGTGTAATAGTTAATTAAACCACAGGGGGCAGCACTGCACTGCAGAGAGAGGAACAGTTGGGGGAGATCTTTAGATACCTCTGCACTCATTTTCTGATACACACAGGAACGCGCCAGCGCATCCCTTCATAAACATTTAATGGGCGGCCCTATCAACGCCAGGCAGATAGGTTGGGGCTAATGAAGCAGGCACCAGTCGCAGCTCCACGCCTGATAAGATTTTAAACAGAGGGGGAGTGAGAGACGTGGAGAGAGATGGCGAGACGGGGGAGTGAGAAAGGTTTAGAGACAGAGCGGGTCAGAGACGTCATGAGACAGGAAACGAGTGGGGAAATGGGCGGGCTGGGTGGAAACCTGAGGGAGCGCCGACATCGTCTTGCTGTCCTATCGCAAGGATGTTACATTAAATCACATTTGGAAATGGGTCTCACGTATCCTGCCTTTTTATCCTTTTCTAAATCCACGGTCTAGTTTCTGGTGGAATCGTACATTTGGTTTTGCCAAACCTCCCTTCCTTTGGAAGGAGAGTATGACTGCAAATGGGTATTGCGGTTGTTAGGTGACATCTACTGAGATGTTCATTTCTAATAATTCAAGCACCTTCAGGAAGACTTGAGATTACACAGGCGACGCTTTGGAGTACAAAGGCCCTCCTCCTACTGCTGACATCCCTTCTTCCATTCTTCGTTTTCAATGCAAGCGACATTTCTTAAGACACGTGACGTTTGATTCTCAGAGAAAGCACGGTTTGAATGTGAGGATTTCAGCGTATACCGGACCGCCTACGATTGCCACAGGGCCGAACAGAAGACCAGCCCATCTTCTGAAGCTGCCCAGGAGGGGTGTCCATATTCTTCTGGAGATTTCTGGACACAAGTACGTGGAAGTGTTGAGAAGGTCATAGTGTTGCAGGCATAACTACACAACACCTGTATTTATTATCTGACTATGTCCAAAATTGAGTTATGTAAGGCTTTAGTTACCCAATCATTGGAGGCAGCAGATGCTCCCACCTCTTGGTAAAGTCGCAGTCCGTATGAGACATTATCATTTCGAATAATACACAAAATGGGTAGGAACCTGAGGGCCGGCACAAAAGCTCACCCACACTCTTACCACCTTTCACAGCTGATCTTCTTCAAGTATAGCTCATCAAGTCTCTTTCATATGTGTTTCTGTTTTCTCTGGCTTGTTTTTGCCTCAGGGCTCGGCTGGTTTTGCTTCTGTACAGTACTGGCTTGAAACCACGTGAGAAAGGCCTCACACACTTTGTCATCAAATTAAAGCAAGGGGAAGGAGAATCACGGGCCCAGTTCCATTTCGGTCCCGACGTCCTTCCCCTGAGAGCTCACTCCTTGCCCCTCTTCTCTCCAGAGTAATTTGCAGTGTAAATATGGGTATTTAAAGCGGTCACCCTCTCTGGTCTTGGTGCTGGAAATGCAATTACAGCCAGCAAACAGCTTTATTGTTATCAGTGGAGGTGCGACGCTCATTCCGGTCCCCGGCGCAACACCGGCCACCATCGATCGTTATCAGGGCTGAGGAGAGGATTACTAATGAAGCTGTCCTCAGTGCCGTAGTCTGTTTGGGTGGGTAATTGAGGATGGTTACAGTGTGTGTTTGTGTTAAATGGCTCGCTGAGGTTGCCGTGCAAGTGCTCTCCAACATTCCCCTAAACCAGTGTGTGTGTGTACTGTACTGTATGTATGTTTTATGTGTGTGTTCAGGACCTTCCTCGAAACCTGTGTGTGTGTGTGTGTGTGTGTTTCTACAGTACTGTATGTATGTTTTATGTGTTTGTTTCGAACGTTCCTCTAAACCAGCGTGTGTGTGTGTTTTATGTCTGTGTTTGTGACTCATATTATTATCTGTATAGTTCAGATCCAACTGGTCCATGAGATCTCTTTTTTTTCTGAATTGGTATAGTTTTCACCTTGGACATTGTGTTCATTCAATTATGGCATTTATTTTAGAAATTAGATCTATAACGCAACAAAATGTGGAGTCACTGTAGTTCTGAAGGCATTGTAGTTCTCAATTGGCTTACCTTTTTGAATAAACATGACATTTAAAAAAATAAATGTTGGTAATAAGGCCGTACTGGAATTTTAAGTGATAACAAAACCTATAGCTGGGAACATCGAACACAGTTTGTAAAGTCGATATAAAGGACAGTTTGTAAAGTCGATATAAAGGAGAGTTTGTAACATCGATGTAAAGAAATGCACTGGTGAGCTCAGTAGTTGCACACAGCTTGATAGGCCAAGGAAGACCTCTAAAGTGGATCGACCAAAAATGCTCACAATAATAAAGAAAGCTCACTAAAATTAAGAAAAAAAACAACTGTTTGATAGTACAAAGTGCAAACCACAATCTAGCTATAAAAAGTTGATGAACAGGTTACTGTACCTTAAAGAGCCTGCAGAGCTCAGGGAAACATTTATTTTGGACAGACAAGAATATTGTTAAAATTTCTTCAACAGTACAAAACTGATTGCAAGGGGATAGTGTGGAGAAATAAAAAGTTGGAATTATGATATGGCTGGATTAGCTTAGAGATCCATTGCTCTCCATTCTGGGGTACTATAACTGTCACCTTTTTATTTGGAAAACGTTTATGTTCTGTACAATGGAAAGTGCTTTTGGGGGCAGAAAATGAGACGTTATGGCGTGAAGGTACACAAATTGTGCCGTAAATATTGTCAATAAACACAGATTTCTTTGCCCGGTCCTGGGGGTTGGGTAGGCGTGCATTCTAAAACCCACTTTTCAACATTTGTATCAGTAAATTGGCAATGGCCCTCAAACCTCTGCAGCAAAAAGATCTGCTTACCAACCAATAATACAAAGAGTGGGCCAAAACCCCATTGAGAGCCTGCGTCCCAAATTTAAGTACACTCAGAGTAAAACGTTAAACCAACAATAATGCAGAGTTAATATTATACCCACTAATAATAAAAATCCATGAGAGTTTTTAAATCTAGCACCCCGCTACAGGAATGGTTTTAATTGCGTAACAAACCCCTCATCTACAGACAGATGTACCAGCTGGCCCCGGGAAGAGAATCGTCTGAGAAATTGGAAAAGGAACCACCAAAAAAACGTGTCGATTTGGAACAGGCACACAGACGGAGGATACAAAGAGGCAGAACCCATGAACACCACTAGGGAACACGGGCCTGTGTGCACCCGGTCCAGAACCTGAGGAGGAAATAGGGCTGAGCTCCTTAATCTCCTGCCGAAAGGTACCGTCGCATTAGAGCCACATTTGTTTCAGATCTTCCAGACAGATCAAATGGAGAAACTCCCATATCTGTTAGCTGAAAAACAGCAATGTGCAGTCACCCATTTGCCATAGGGCCAGTCCGAAACATCACTGTGAACAGACTCATCTCTTTGTTTATTTCCCCCTGTCATGCTCTCTGTTGCTATTTGTGACTGCACTGTATATAACTAATGATAGAACCCTTGAAAGGCATTTCTCGGTTACATTTTTGTGTTTTAATATTTCTCTTTTCACTTTGACAATGTTAACAATTGCACGTTAATATAGCCCTGAATTCGAAGTGAAAGAGAGATGAAAGGCAGAGGTGGGAGAGAAAGAGGATGCTGGGATAGAGAGAAGAGAGTGGGGAACAGGAGAATGGGAGATGGCACGTAGAGGAGATAGAGAGACTATGTCAGGGTCAGACAGTAAGATAGCTCAGCAACATTTAAAACAGTACAAGAGAAAACTGAAAAAATACACATCTCCCTCTTTATTCTCCTACAGAGAACAAAACAAAACCCTGCCATTAGTACCCATGGTGTCAAAGGGAGTCTGGCCTTAGATAACTGAAAAGGATGTATTCATTCACCTGTGTCTGCTGCAGTGTTTTGGGAGACTGTTTTGACAAATACATTTTAATGTCCCCATTTCTATAGCTAGGTCTGACACATGCATTTGTTTGTTCGTGTGTGTGTGTGCTAACTGGCCTGCCTGCCTGTGCAAGAAAAAACATGACTTAACTGTGAAACACAGAGCAAGGCCAGACTCCGAATCAGAAAGAGTTTTATTGCCAAGCAAGACAGGAAGAGAAATGAAGAGGACAGAGGGAGAAATGAAGAGGACAGAGGGAGAAATGAAAAGGACAGAGGGAGAAATGAAGGAGACATGGAATTGAAGACAGAACGAGACTGAGAGACAGAGAGAATGAGAGTTAGAGAGATTAAGAGATTGAGAGGACAGATGGAGTGATATCCTGTTTGCTTAACAGTGAGGACATGTTTAACCCTTTCTGATCAGGTCTAACACATTCTAGAGGGATCAAAATGCACACCAATACCATGGACTGATCTTCATCACCTTCCTCCCCGCTTTGTGTTTTCTATTACCATGTACTGATCTTTATCACCTTGTATTTTCTGTGACAAACAAGCATTAACAAATCTACAGTCCCACATCATATCAGAATATATTCAGTTAATCCAACCAAACAAATTAGCACCTATTCATATCTTACTGAGCAAAGCGAACACACACACACACACACACACACACACACACAAGTTTGTACAGCTAACCTCATGGAGACCAGAAAATCGAAATTGCATGCTCCCTTGCCCTAATCTTGAACCTAACCCTAACCCTTAGCCTAACCTCAACCTCAACCTAATCTAAACCTAACCCTAACCTTAACCTAAATAAAGTAACATTTATGCCTAAACTTTACCTAGGTGTAATCTCTAACCTTAACCCTAAACTTAACCAACAATGGCTGTACCTCAAAGAAACCCCAATTCTAACTCTAAAATGTATTGTAAGTTTGACCCTAAACCTAAACCCTGATCCAGAAATGGACTTTTGCCTCATGGGGACTGGCAAAAGGTCCCCATGAGTCCAATTTCTTCTGGTTTTACAATACTCGTGGGGACAATTGGTCCCCATGAGTATAGTTAGACCTAAAACACACACACACACACACACACACACACACACACACACACACACACACACACTCTCTCTTCCTTCCAGAGGTGAAGAGCAGAGACATCCTCCGTGTGATGATGACATCATTCATTCAAAGGCAACGATGATACTTTGTGTGGAAACAAACGTGGACTTGGTGGCTACCTTGGGCCAGAGGCGACTGTACATTATTAAACTGTCAATTCAACCTCTGGAAAACAACACGCTCTCCAGTCGGGCCTCCCACGTTTTTCTCCATTAACTCTGTGATCTTTTGGAGGGGCTGAAGCTTTGCTCAACTGAGACGTTAAAGTTAATGGGGGTCAGAGGGCACCGCTAAGCTTCTGCCCGGCAGCCATTTTGGTGATCTTGCCGCGTTTCAATCCCATGCAACTTTATTAAATCACAGCCTGACGCGCACAGCTCGGAATCACTGGATGTGACAGGGGAAGCACGTGGGGCGGGAGGGAGAACGGGTGTTTTATAGCAGGTCTGACACCGGTAAACAACCAAGAGAACGTTTCTGCAGCTGTCATCAGCATCCTAGATGAATGGGCACAAATAAACTTACTACTGTTGACAATACTGTATTTCACAGAAAAACATGCCTGCGAGTGTGCGCGTGTCTCTGTCTGCGCGTGTCTCTGTCTGCGTGTGTGCACGCGTCTCTGTCTGCACGTAAGCGCGTGTATCTGTCTGTGCATGCGCGTGTCTCTGTCTGCGTGTGTGCGCGTGTC